>JAPMNP010653374.1:0-15907 GCA_029874935.1 Atherina boyeri | reverse complement strand
ACACACACACACACACACACGCACACACGCACGCACGCACGCACGCACGCACGCACGCACGCACGCACGCACGCACACACACACAAACACACACACACACACACACACACACACACACACACACATATATATAGATATCTACACACAGACACATGTCACAAAGATTAAGAGGAAATGGACGAATATGGTAAAGGAAGGGAAAGACAGTCTGACACATTAAAAGCGCACACACATACAGAGGAGGAAGAGGGAGGGGGAGGAGTTAGGTGAGATGGAGGATCACTTACTGGCTGTACAGTTTATCCTGATACAGTCTGGAGGGAGAGCAGAGCAGAGGGTTAATGCTGCACACATAGACATACTTCCCACGCCCTGGGGACGCACACATCGACACACCCTGCACGTGGTGTATTTATACAAACATGCACACACACTGCTGAGAAAACACACCCTTTCCTCTCTCATAGGACCATGTGCCTTCTTACAACAGTGTGCCTCAAATAATTTTTTTGTTGATTTTGAAATAAGCAGGATAGCACTTTATCACAATATGTGTGATCACTACTAGCTCTGGCCTGAGTGACACTTTCAGTCACCAATTAAAAGCAGCGGGAGACTGAGATGGGTCATGTGAGTCAGTTTGTCTGATGACACTGAACACATCCCAATAGACGAGTCGCCCATCCAGAGCACAAATCTCCACGAACGCTCTAAAGATTCGGCCCCTCTTTTAACCACGATAGCTTGGGTGTGTCGTGTGGCGTCAACCACGGAGAAGACGTGGCTGCAGACAACCAGAGACCAACACATGCACCCCTCTGTAAGGATGTGTGTGTTAGCTTGTGAATGTATTGGAATTCATGTGGGACTATGAAAGAGTGAGGCTGAAAAAATGAACAAAAGAAAAAAGTGAAAGAGGATAATGTTCGTATGTTTGAGGTTTTGCATTTATTTTTTGAAGATGTTAGGGATGCACAGGTCTGCTGGGAGTGAGCAGAGAATGCAGCTTAGGGCTTTACCCTCTGTTCAACACAAAAACCTTCAACTGAGTATGTTTGTGTGTGTGCACATTCATAGATAAGCCGCATATGAACCATAGAAATGCTAAAATATTTATCAGTCAAAGCCAGTGAAACCCTGGCTTGAATAATATACTTTAAACACAGCAACATAATCTGAAAGGTAAGTGTAAGTTTATTTGACAAAGAAAAGAAAATATTAATCAAGATTTCATGACATTTCTTGGCAAGAAGTAGCCAAGAAGACAGAATCAGCTGCATTCCCCTGACAGGTAATCAAAATATGTTTAAGATGCTGCAGTCTTGTGTTTTGTGGTGTACCTAGGTTGACGGTGAGTCGGACACGGCCCCCATCCAGCTCCAGACGAAGGGTGTCTGCAGAGTTACGGGATGTGGTTGCCATGAGAACACCGTAGGCCCGCTGGGAGCGAAAGCGTAGCGAGACGTCCTCCGCCTCGGTGTGCATCACCACAGGTAGCTGCACTTTCATAAACTTACTGCCGTCGTAAGAGAGGATGGTCGCATCTGAGCAAGAAGCACAGAGAAGGACAGATGAGAAAGGAATGACAGAGGACATGACAGACAGATGGAGGATGATAGTGGAAGGGAGGCGGGTAGAAATAGTAGGAAAGATGAACACGAAAGAAAAGTGACAGGGAAAAAAATTCATGGGTTGGTAGAAGACAAAAACTTCTAACAATGAGTGAATCAGATTCAAACACGACAAAATATGTAACACTCCCTTGTTTCCCCACTGTGACATGCTGAGACTCAAAACCTGCTCGCTACAAAATTATCCCATCACTTTCCGCCCCTAATTCATCATCACTCCCTCGCCTCGGAGAAGAGGGTGCAAAAATAGCTACAGCTGGTTGGCTGGCCCTATTATCCAGTTAAATCAAAATGCGTGGTGGTGAGTGTGTTAGCCAGTGTCCCTGACATCCCAGACCCTGGAGTCATAATGTAACAAGCTAAGGTGATCCCACTTTAATGTATTTTGCATACTCATTTACATATTCATAATCTTCTCCCCCTGTTACCTGCTGGGGCCAATCCCTGTACACTAAACTGTTTACCTCTGAGAACCCTGTTTTTATTGGCCAATTACATTCACAGCTAAACACACTTACTATGCCACTGTGTAGCTATCTATCTGCCGTTTCTCCTTCCCTTCTTTCTATACCTCTCCACACAATTCTTCCTTCGTTTTCTCTCACCCTGTTTCTGTGTGAGACGGTTGAAGCCGAGGCAAAGAAAAAAAACAACAGAACAGGAAGGGAGGCAGGCGTCATGAATACTGATGAGCAGAGAAGGAGGGAAAAGAGAGATAGTGTGTGTTTGTGTGTGTATGTGTGTGCGCATGTCAAAATAAGTGAGTGAATTTAAGTGTGAACAGAGGAGGGTTTAGTAAAGTGAGAGCTGGGGGAGAGAAAATAAGGACAGAGCACAAAAAAAAGAAAGGAGGAGGGAGAAGCAGCAAAGCTCTTGGCTAAAATGCAAATGAACCCTCATTAACTTGAGGAAAAAAAGGAGGTGGTTGGCCTGTTATATCACAGATAACATAACTAACTGCCACACATACACCTGCCTGGGCGCATACACATGCACACATTTTTGATAAGGGAGACAGCTGACTAAATTTTCTCCACCACACCTGACTCACAACCAGGCAAACAGAGGATGGCAAGTTGGTGAGAAGGAAGTGTGCAGGCCTATTTATGTCAGGAAATGAAAACGAAAACGACAGCAGAATATACACTGACTGTGTCACAAACTATTAGATGCCTGTAGCATGTACCAGATGGATCATATCAACAGAATAAGTAAAGGATGAAGCCAGCGATTTTATGTTTTTGGCTTGTTTTTTAAGAGTGTCAAAGAAAACATCAAAATCTAAAAAAAAAAACTAAGCCTTTCTTTCTGAATGGTTTCTGTCTTTTTTCTCTTTCTGGTACTCAGATTCGATCCCATTTTTCCTTGATACCTATACTTGGCTATTAACTTTGACTCTAAAAGTAAGCTGAAGATGCTTTGAAAAATAACAGAAGAATATGTTTTATCTATAAAGCTACATCACACAAAATATAGTGAACAGAAACATGAAGGCAATCAATATTTACTCTGACAACTTGTGATTGTACCTATAACCAGAGTTACACTAACATGGTGCTTTTAAGAGTGGAACTGTAAGAGGAAGTATACCTTTCCCTTTGTGCCCTCACAGTTGAACCAAAAAAAGGTATTCAGAGAAGCACCCTAAAGCATAGAGAAGGGCCTTGCCGCTAAATACTGTGGCCCCTTTCTTACTCTCAAAGATATAAAACAATTACTGGCAACTAATGATAAATATAAGTACCTAAGTCAAAGCAAAATAGAGCAAATCGTCAAAATCTCTTTTGACGTAGATTTCATGATGACATGGTGATTGCACCATCACACTAAAACAAAAAGTCTCCTGCTTTGCTTTGACCTTTTTGCCTGGTGTTTGTATTTTGTTATTTTGCCTGAATGATTTTTTTCAGAGAACTCTGGCTTCCTCCCAAAGTCCAAAATATACATGGAAGGTCAACTTAATTAAACTGGTGATTCTTAACTATCGCTGTGAAGGCTGTTTCCAATGGGTACATTTCTGTGCCATAACATACATAAAGTACATTTTTGTAACTAATGGAGTAGAACTTTCAATTCTACATACAGAAATTTACAAATTGTAAGAATTCTTTCAAGGTAAGGTGTTCCTGTTGCCCTTGCAGATATGTAGCTCTTGGTGAAGTTTGGTGGAGTGGGTTGACACCCTCAGTCAATAGATTAACTCTTTGATCCCATGGAGCCTTCAATATGAAGACAATGTACAAGTCCCTTATAAAACTCATAGGCGGTGACTGATACACTCAAGTCGTGAAAACCCAATCAAAGCAAATTCAGAGGTTTGCATGGAAGTGACTTATATGTGTTAAAGAGTAGCTGCTTGAAACATTTTAAAAGGTTGAGAAATGTGCTCCACTCAATTGTGTTTTTTAAAGGTTTTCTGTTTAGGATTTGGAAGACAGGCTTATAATAACAAACCCATGACACAGAGGGGTTGTGCATATAAGGTAAGCAGAAGTGATGACACCCCTAAGACTAAAACATTGAAAACAGGCCTTTGAAGTAGCATTAGCCTCAGACTAGCAATTCGCAATCCAACTCTTTAACCTTCTGACTGGTCAAGCTTGTTTGGATGCCAGAAGTTGCACAACTTAGACTGTCTGCTTAAACTACAGTATAAAAACAACATGGAAAAACTGAGTTTATTTTGTAAAGAGCAATGCTGAAATGCAGCCCCACTGCAGACCTGGTAACACATCAGCAGAGCCAGCAGTGCATTGCAAGGGCCCAAGGGCAGCATGCTGACTGAGACAATGAAGTTTCAGGAGTAACTACTATCAGTGGACGCTGTGTGGATTACTTTTGTGCAAAGCTGCAGTGATAAAGAGTTCGGGATCACTGCCAGCATCCGCCTTATTATTTATTCACTTGGTTCTTTTACAGTCTTAACAACTGGGATTAACAAACACAACAATAAACTGCTGCAACCACCAGACTGAGTCTCTTACTTTCTTGCTAATGTGCTCATGCTGTGCTAATGTATGTCTGCTAAATCCTTGGCAGCTAGGGCATACCCACCACCAGAATTTAACAATGTTGGGAACTTAGTCTGGAACATAGGCAAAAAAAAAAATTATGTTTGGGATTTTACATCTAAGCAGTTTGTTTCACTAAAAATCTAATTTAATCTGATTTACTTAACAATTGTTTTAATTCTTCATAATTGGCTTGCTTTTTTGCCACTAAATCAAAACAGATTTGTTTCTGCTTTATCCAGACTCTAAGTGTGAACCTCTGTCATATTAAAACAACAGGTTTTTCACAGAAGTTATCATATTTTCTGAGGCTAAATTCCTTTTCTCTGAATAGTGTGCTGGTGGTACCTTTTAAGAAAAAAGTATACATGTTCATTCAGGTTACAAGTTTCACTTTCTTTCTTTGTCTGTTGTCTAAATATGGTCATTTCCGGGTGACATCATTGACTACATCCGTGTCTTATACATTATTCTAATTATCTATTTGGTTTGAGAATAAATTCTCTTGATAATTGGTGACTATAAACATGGAAACATTTACACATAAAGGTAAATCTTTAATTTTTTTAAATATTCAGAAAGATTTCAGTAGTCATCTTTAAGCTCATCTGATTTGGCACATTAGCCATAGGGTTGTGTTTAGTGTCAACCCATCAAAACGCAATATATCGCTTAGAAAATTTACTGTGTAATCTTCTCTCATACTTATTACTTATTAAATTATCATATCAAGGAAGGCAGGATAGAACTTGCTGCAACAAAATAAGAATTCATCTCAGTGCCAAAGCATGACGACCATGTTGGTTCATTAAAGAGAAGAGAGGGGGAACAAAGGAGAGAGTGAGAGAATGAGGGAGGGAAAAAGGGATGGAGAAACCGCAGGTAGAAGGTATAAACATGGCCAATCACTCTCTCCATCTGCTTCTCCATCTGTGCTTCCTTTAATCCACCGAACCACCAGTTAGTGACCCCTCAATGCACACAGAGAGGGATGAAGAAAGATGTAGACAGGAAGACAGAGCGAAGAAAAAGAAGAAGAGGGTGCACTGCGGATGTTTGTCCCCTGAAATAAAACATTTTCATATCAACACCTTTCATAAAAGTGGCGACCGTCTGTGTGTGCGCTGTATATCTGTTGTTACATGATAGTACAATCATCACTTGAGACGCATCAGCAGTTGTGACACAAACAACATTTCTACTCTTCTTCTTGTCTGACTCCATCTCGCTCCTTTCAACAGGCCTGTATCGGTCCCTCTGCCAATCTTTTCTACTTGCCATTTCTCTTTCTATCTGAATTCATACCTTTTCTCATAACTCTCTCTCTCCCTGTCAGATTTTCTATTCCCATCTCCCATTCCTCCTCCTCTCCTCACCTGCTGTCATATGGCGGTTCCAGCTCGGTGAATCCACCCTCCTCAGTCACAGCTTCTGCTCCCTGCTTTCTGCACATTTCCTCTCTCATCGATTCCCAGTCACTACATCTATAGCAGTCCGATAGTCCTGTCTGCAGCTCTGCTTCCTCCCACCTCTTCTTTTTCACCTTTGTTCCTTTTCTCCTTTCCCTGCCTGCATTTTACTGCTCTGCCTCTGACACAGTAAATGTGTAATTTTGAATTTGAAAAAAAAATGCAACCAAAGATAGAAAACCAACCAGCCCTACTATTATTTTTGTTGCTGAGCATTTCTTTTTCTTGCCCTCATTTTCTATCTCACCTATCCAAAGCTGTTGCCCACCTGCCGGCCTTCTGTCATTTTCAGCCTTATATCTGCATCAAAAGAGATGTAGTGTCGGTATACCCACCTAAAACTTCAATTTCAGCTCTTTTTGTTTTTTGTATTTGGATAAGACTTTAGTTACATTTTTATCTATCATAAATTTTTATGAAGGAGCCTTTTTAGTGCATCAGAGCAAGTACTGCCATGCTGATGTAATCTGTTAGGATGAGGCTTTTTAGGGAGTAAAAGCATAACTCAGGGGTATAATGAATAAAACTTTTACAACCCAATATAACTGATGATCATAATATATTTCCAACAGTTAATGGGGTTATTTCTGACTTTAGGACTTCACACTTTGCACCCAACATCATCTGTCTCCTGTCACTCATTTCTTTTGCGCATTACTAAACGTTCTTGAGACAATAAAGCTAAAGGACAAGGCTGTCATTATGACGGCATTTTACGTAATGACATTTTATGAATTTTCACAAATTGTTGCTGTTTTGTGACTGTTTTCAGTGAGCTTACTCATCTCTATTGTGAGAATGAGTCATTATCCCCTCTGCACATTGCAATTAAGTCTGCCACAGGTCCAATAAAATAATTATTTCTGTCCTCTTATTTTCCAGTCCCATGTCATGTCATCCTCACCTCTCTCACAGGACCGTCCCAGGTAGCCTGTCCCAGAGCAGTCACAGACGTAGCGGTTCCAGCCCTCTCTACAGACGCCATTGTGCTGGCAGGGGTTGGATAGGCATTGTTTGGGTGACTCTCTAGAGCATGAGGGCTTCACCCCCACCGCCCTCTGGGCCTCAGCTAGCCGCCGGATGTCTTTGCTTTGCCCATCCAAAAACAGGTCTCTTATGCAGCCCACATAACCATAGTTCAGCAGAGCCGTCCAAACCTGAGGAAAAAGGTACCAGTTTTGAGCTGTGATTCTTCGGTATTAGCTAAATTTTGTTATGCTAATTTACTTCTGAATGTTCTATTAGCTAGCTCAAATCAATTGCTTGAATCAATGACATGAAAATACTGTTAGTTGCAAACAGTAATTTTCCACATCGCAGATGAAACTTGATTGTTTCATGTGGAATCAATAGGTGGCTTATCCATATTTTGTCATCATCATTCTTATAAAGATTTAATTATATACGAGCATTAGTTAAAGAAAAGACTTTAAACCATTTGATAATTCAGTTGCTTCAATCTCTTCTGGAGTCAGCATGCTAACCACCTAGAGCTTAAAATATGAATGGTGAGTCAATCTATTGTTGAGTTCACTGTCAGTAAAACTGGAGCAGAGGCAGAAGCAGTGCTGCCAAAATGTCCCCTTTTTCTTTTCTCCTTCTTTTAAATCATGTTTAAGGACAGGTAGTCGGGAAATAAAGGTGTATATGACTGAATGACTTTTACTGTGTTTAAGTATATAATGACAACAGACAGGAAAATAGTGGTTTCAATGTCATTTGAAGTAATTACATAAGTAAAGAAAACAATGGAAAAATTAGCAGCCCTTCTAAGATCCAGCTAATCAAAAGCAAACCCTTCTGTAGACAGTTTTTCCACACATTGCATTTTTAAACAGTGTAAGTATTAAGAAAAGTTCTAGCTTTCATGTTTTCAAACCTAATGATGAATATTTAAATATGTCTGATGCCAATTTTAGCATTTTTCTTTTCCTGTAATCTTTCACAACAGACACATTGTTCCTGAATAGTGCTGCAGCCAAATGTTTATTGTAGTTTATCATTAATTTGTATCTCAGATATTTCACAACTGGCCAATATAACATAATGAACAATAAACAAACAAATGAATAATTAAATAAATTAGGGGGCATTATCTTTGAGAAATTATTCTTCATTCATCCAATGTCGAGGTTAAATCGGTAGGGAAAAAAATCTCAGACTTAAAGATGTGAGCAGATTACTATATTCTATTATTCTCATATTTTTGCTTGATATAACAAAAAATACTGAATGTAAAAGGGTTAATGTAACTAAATTGCTCCAAAATTGGAACTTAATATGACCTAATCTGCTGAGTAACTATATACACATAAAGACTTACTTAGCATTAATTACATCATTATTTTCAGAACTGATTAATTGACATTAAAACCTTGTTCTCTACTCTGTTCTTTACTCTACTGACTTAAATAAATGACATTTTTTTCTATTTCAAGAGTTTAAACAATCAAATGTTTCACAGTTTTAACCAAAAAATATCCTAATAACAATAATTGATATCCTAATTATTCTTTGTTGATTAACTAATTATTTAATCATTGTAGCTCCAATGTCATCTAGTTTAACATAAAGTAGGCACCCTTTTTTATTAGCACACATACCTCTGTAGGGAAGATGAGTCCAGCACGATCCTCGGGTAGTCCTCCGAGGTACAAAGTGTCATCCAGGTCCAGGATCTCACTGTCTCCAGGGGCCGTGTATGCTGTTCTTACACTATTCACCGAGATGGTTCCTGAATACATCAAAACAACCTCAGTAATCATTTGACCTTCATTATGCACATCCTCATCACAATCATCAATGTCACCACTGTCACCATAATAGCTGCCATCATCATCATCATCTTTTCTCCCCTTTTCTGTACTCCTCATCATCACCACTACAAATCATTTTCATAATCAGAAGCAATTCAAATTTCAAACTCCACGGGCCATAGTCATCAGGTAGCGGGGTGGGCAGTAATTTCTTTCGAGTTATTGGACAAAAGTTTGAATAGTTCAGCACGTTGTAATCCAAGGAGTCAAAGAGGAAACTAGACTTTTTCACCTCCTCATGTCTGTTTTCTGGCTTTTGGAAAATGTAGCCCATGATGGAATACTCTGGCCAATCAGGGGTATTCTTAATACAGATAAGTTGAGGTGATAGTAAAAAGACAAAGACAAGACTAAAATATAGAATAGATGGGTAAAAGAATGGGTCCCTAAACAGGGAAAGCAGAGTTTTCTGCTTAGGGTGTTTTTGGTGCATATACCAGATCTAAGCTGGTACATGAGGGAGAAAAAGAAAGGGTGACCAGCAGGTGGAAAGCTATACTTTCAAATTCTGCTGTTTGTTTGTTTGCTATTTTTTCTCCTCTCCCCCTTTTTTCTTCCTTTTCTAGGTCTCTGCCCACTCCAGCTGGTTTAAGTGCTACATCCAATGCTCTGTCACCAATAAATCATTAATACGTTTATTTTTAGATGTTAGTACAGTTACAGTAAACAAACAAGACCCCCACTGAGAGCACTGGCAGCCTCTACTAAAGGTGTTTAAACTATAATTAACAATGACTTACAACAATAATTACACCAGACTGTACCAAGCTGCTGAAAACACTTCTGCAGTTTGCAACAAAGAGTATTATGTAAGTATGTTACAGAGTATTTTAGACAGGAAACATGAGTTTCTGGCAAATATTGTTGTAGTGTTTAATAGCATGTAACAGATTATTATCAGACAATGTTTCTGGACATAAATTGTACTGAGATTATCAATACCAAATCCTTAAAATCCTTTTCAGTACGAACAATATAGAGAGACATGAACTTGCAGTACAGTTTAAAAATATTGATGTACACCAACTCATCATCCCCCATTTTAGTTAAAAGAGCAGTGAGCCTACCTGAGCGCCCGTCTCTCTGGAAGTCAACGTGATACCATTCTCCATCATTGACTTTTCTGTCGATGGCCTTTGTCTTGGTGGTTCCTGAGCCCATGTCCAGCAGAAGGTACAGGTGCCCGTCCAGCATCTCAATTGCAAAAAAATCCACCTGTGTGTTCAACAGACACAGCATCAGTATTCTGGGAAATACAGGGACAAGATCTCTAAATAAGTATGGTTGGTGATATAGAACTGTGCAATGTGGCTCGGTTAAAATGGAGGTTTATTGACATAAACTAAACTAGCTAAAGAAAGGTCACCACCTGGATATAACCAAGGAAACAGGTAATAGCCTTATTATTTCTGACTGAACGGTAGTGACAGGTACAGAATAACTTAAAAATGGAAACAGAAATATATTCAAACTATTTAAATAAATAATTTGCGTTCATTTACTCCTCATCATCGTTTTGTAGCCAATGTTAAGGGTAACAGATGGGAAAGTGGGTGGAAAACATTTTCTTTTTTGTTTTCGAGGTGCTGTTATTTCAAATTATCTAAGAAAAATCAACAATTACATGAAATTTAAACATATATCAGATGCAATAACATGAATTGAAAACAATGTTCATATTTATTTCATGGCAACACTTACATAGAAATATAAGAGATGTAATTTATAGAAATAGTATTGTGGCACTATAAAAGATTTCTTCATTCAGAAGAACCCATTTTTGAAGAAATGGCTGTTTTTTGGGTAAGTGACAGGTAGGCAATTTGGAGCTTTAATGAAATCCTGCTTTTGTAGGGAAAAGACTGACATTTCATTTTTGGTTGGTTTGCTTGTTCCAAACATCTTCTTTTTAATGCATGTTTGGATTTTTCTTGAACCTACATGTTTGAATCCTGTTGTTTTAGGAGCCTTTTAACGTGGTTCTAGATGAACTCCCTGAAATATAAATTTTTTTTCTGGACTTAAGACTCCAGAAGGGGTTTGAAAAAATCTCATGAAATGTTTTTAAATACTCTATTTGATACTGGACAAAAATCTTAATTTCACACAAAATGTTAAAAATGTTGTAAAAAACTATATGGGATACTTATCAGACATATCAGACACAATCTTCCTTTAGAAGCCGCCATAATCTTCATCCACACTATAATCCATTTACACATGTCATACTGCACTGGAGACATATCTTAACTCTCTATCTCATATTTCAGAATATGCATTTATATGTTTCCTTAATAGGATTTCAAACAGTTGGATCCTCCACCATTGCATAGTTTTGTACATATTCACTTTGCTTCCTCAGTTTGATCCAGCAGAACATCCTCTACATGAGATTGTACCATTCCATTTTACCACTCTGTGTTTGGGTTCTTTGTAACCGCTGCTAATCAATGGCACAGTTTACTGTACCTGTTAATGTTTGGGCTTATAGCTCAATTAGTATTTCTAAAACTAAGTTAAAAAGATTGCTGAAGAATACACAGTTCTACACTCACTGACTTATTATCCTCATGGATTTCTTCATTTGACCAGTATGCCTTTTGGATATGTTAATTTACACAACACTGCTTGGTTTGCTTTCTCTCTTTTGGTTTTCTTCCCTAACATTCTTTTAATTTTTTTTATTTTTCATGAGATATCTTTGTTTGTATGTATGTTTGCAGTTTGTGCTCTGACCTACCAAGGGACTAGAGATGTGAATTAGCTTCTAGCTATAATCTGGTGTGGCGCATCAAATCGTATTACCGTACTAACTACTGCACAATAGAGTGATTCGCTGTTAAACCTCCCATGAACAGGTCCAGGTGGAATTGTTGTTGATACACAGCTGTGGATGAAAATGTGTATTTTGCATTTGCTTTAATAAAAACATACATTTTTCACCTTGATGGTAGGAGGGGTGCGTGGGTCCTTGCGTTGCTGTTGTCGGGGTTTGCCATGGCTGAAAAGGATCAACCCATTCGGCTCTGTGGTCCTGAAGTCAAACGAGATGGATCCTGCCCTCTTCGCTGTCCACTTGCTCAGTGCCACATAGGACTCTGGGGTGTCAAAGGTCACAGGGTCCAACGTTTCCACACTCTCACACTTAAAGGACACCACACCACTCACCTGGGGTAGATGAAGGAAAACTAAACGTTAGAAGGATCTGTTACTGAAATGTTTTAAATCACTGCAGGTAAAATCAAAGCCAAAATTATTCCTTTGTAGTCTGAGACTGAAATAAAGCCAGCTTCCAGTTGTGAACTGAGTAAAAGGCAAAAGCATGCGGCTACTTTTCATAAAAAATAATCCCATTTAGTTAAATCCTTACAATTTAAGTCTCACAGGATGTGGCAGGAAGTGAGAATACAAAAGGGGATATCTGTGTTCTGTGTGTAAGAGGATAATGCCTTGTTTGATAAAGTTGTGCATGCTGCTGAAAGTGCATACCTTCATTTTTGGGTCTCCCTGTTTTGCCAACCTAGATAGCTCCAACCGTACATCATTGTTCTTGTAGACCACCTTTAGGGGAGAGAATGAAGGGAACCTGAATTCACTTTTTTTGCCTAAAAATATACTTTTTTTCCTTCAGTTTCTTAAACATACCATTAGTTTTGCAAACAATAGTTAACAGCAAAAATAAAGAGGCTCCACACAAGACAAAATGGGAGGAAATAGAAAGAGTGTGAAGATCAGACATTTCAAATACAACCAACGATTACTCTTTCTACCAAGAAAACATGTTTTTTTTTATTTAATGTTTCATTTTGATGCTAAAGCTGCAACCTTAAGAGAAGTGAGGCACTCAAACATAATCTTTTGAAACATCCTAGTTGACCCTGCTTCTTGCATGATCACTTTTACACTCCTTATCCTCTTTGCTTTACTGTTGCTCTCCTCTTTTCCCTGACACAGTCTGCCTTATAACTGAGCAGCTTGAGTGTAAAGAGCATGCCTGTGCCGAGCATTTTGATGCTGAAAGAGAAAAGCTCACACAGTCTCTGCTTTATTAATCCAGACCTCCTCATATGACCCGTGAGCAGCAAAACCGGTTCTTTACACTTAGCTTTTTACTGCTGTTTTCCCTTTTTTTTTCAAGTCAGAAGCATTTGTGTCTGTTTGTGCAGCGAGGAAGGTGACTCTTGGAGATAATAAATCCTGTCAAGTGGTGTTAGCATGTCAGTACAAATATGTGTGGAGGAGTGTGCCTACATCACATCAAATGCACAAAATTGTTATAGCTGTGATTGCTCATGCATGCGATGCACCGCATACATCTTAATTTTCTCAAATGGATTATCATATCATCGTATTAAATATGTAAATGTGCAAATGGAGGGTTCACTTTGACTGTGGCTGCCTTGTTTAAACACCATCAGTCTTAATGAAGCAACACAGAGTGCATTCACCACTGATACAGACAGCTCTCTGTTTGGCACATCATCTGTCAGCTTGTTTGGTTGTTTGTTTATGCCTCTGTGTGAATTTCTGCAAGTCAAAGAACAACTCAGGCAGAGCGTGTATTTGATGAATATAAGGATGTATATTTTGTGCATTCAAGAGCTGTGTATTTATAGGGATGTTTATTTGTGGTTCAGCAGGAATATTGTCCAAATTTGCTTTTGGTATGCACATGCACACATGGCGTGTATACACGCTAACATAGTGTGCAAGCATGTGTATTAGTGTGTTCTCGCCAGTGTATCATGAGTTTTTACTGTTGCAGTGTTGTGGCCCATTTCAAGCAGAGCGGATGGATGGAGCATCTCTGTGGCATAGCTAATTAGCATGTTAGTGCTTAGTGCTGTATCTACTCCCTCAACGACACTCATCACTGATTCTGTCTGATGCTGGGGAGGATGTGTGTGTCTGGGACTGTTTGTGTGAGTCTGCCAAATGGAAACATTTCTGTGTATGGGAGTGCATTAAAAGAAAAAGTGTGTAAAATGCAATGTGCGATGCCTCACAGAAATGAAAGAGAGGAAAGCAATGGAGAGAACGTGCGGGAAAAAGAGGAAAGCTGGCATTCACGGCAAGAGAAATATGTACAGCATTAGTTTGAACAACACTGGGAATTGATCAAATGTTATCATTAATCTTCTCAAAAATAAAAAAAAATAAAATCAACTTTTTTCTCTTTTATATTTGTGTAAAGAGTTGTACAATTAATCAGGATCACTGTGTTTTTTCTGCCATACTGCCCACCACAGTTAGTTTTCCATGTGCAGGCAAATTCACATTGCTAAGCAGGCCTCATACCTCTTTTAGACAGCCCATGAAGTTATTGCTGACAGGAGAACCAGGTAGGTCAGCAGTGCTGGGACTTCCTCCCACGTAGAAAAAGTCATCAGAGCCCAGCATGGTGTAGTCTTCCTGTGTGTAGCCCGTTGTGGTCAGGATGCCATCCACGGAGATCGTCACCTACACAACAAAGCACAGGGAAAGGACACGCTATATACTCACACCAAAGGCAGCGCTAAGCACTAGCTAGGCGCTGACCAGCCAANCCAAATTAGCCCCCGTTAACTCTGGTAACCAATGTATTTGCATTCTGTTTGGGAAAAGGCCTGATTAGTTTTGGGAATTGGAAAGTTGTGCAGCTGTTGGGAATTTGACTTGGTACAGTTAGATCAGTGCTAACTATGAAGTGCAACTGCTGCTTCTTGACTTAACTGTTATTAATATCGTTAGAAAAATGTTGCTACACACTGATAAATGCCGCTCAATGTCACTCATTCTCCCGGCATTTTGTAAGACACTCAGTAATTCAACCCATGTAGTCCATTATCTTTAACCTATAAATATAGTATCTTCAAACTATAAATATAGTAATTCTATAGTATAGAATGGAAATTAGATTCTGTGTGTGATATTAATTTGGAGTAGCTCAAACCTGAAGCTTCAGGGCCACAACTACAAAATATGCTTGTGAGCCTTCAGAATGAATTTGTCATACTCTGACAGCATAGTCTAACTTCATTAAACATTCTGGCTTGTGCAGCCTTGCAGTAAAAGACTAGTCTGTTACCTGATTAAGCTCTTTACCATTATAAGTTCTCCACATTATTTCTATGCCTCATACTGTAAGCTGCTTTGCAGCTAAAGCAGAAAATGCAATTTGATTAACTTCCTAGTATACAAACAACAGCGCTCCTAAATGCTTTACCTACGGTGACACTGGTGCTCCTATAATTTAATCAGCTCATTCTGCTGTGTAATGGTCTGTTCAGGGGCTTTTAGCTGTTACTGAGACCCTGTGCCGTCACATGTATGTTGCAATTAATAGTACATTATCACTATGATTTTCTCCAGTACATTGCTGACCATGTTCAACTGCCCATAAAGGTTGTAAGCAGATTACTTTCCCACTACAATACATTTCCCTCTCACTGACAGTGCTTAGTATCGCCAGGCATACTTGCCCAGCCAGGTTAGTAAGTCTCCACAGGCATCCTCATGCTATATAGTGTTAGTACTATTAAGTTGTTAGTAGTTGTTAGTTGTTGCACTGCTGGCAGCCAACGTGGTGCCACTTGTGTCAAGCCAAGCTGTGTTGGGTTACTGAGGTTAGGGTTAATGGTTTTAATGCTGTTAGTAGTTGTGAGGATGTTATGTTGCTGTGTTGTTAAGGTGAGCTGTGATGATGGTGTTAGTTAGTTTGTGGTCTGGGGGGGTTTGTTGGATCAGCGAGTCTGAATGAGATGCTGCACAGGCGAGCATACAGATTTTGATGCAGACGCACACACACGCACAGGTGTTAGATGGGCTACAGCTCATTCCACACACACGTAAATATACAAACATGCAGCCTGTTCCTCTCTCTGCATGCAACCACTGGCAAAGAGGACGCAGTAGATAAAAAGAGAAAAAAAAAAACCACGACAAAAGGACAGGATGACTCAGAGGCACCATGGAGAACATGCAGTGGCAGAGTGTAGGAC
>JAPMNP010653337.1:0-10912 GCA_029874935.1 Atherina boyeri | reverse complement strand
CGGGGCTGCTACATATCTCTCCAGTAGGTTTTAGCAAAGATTTAAATTTTGTCAAAAAAGAAAAATCCTCTGTACCCCCTTTTTTAAAGGGACAATGCACATTAATAAACATGACAATGTGAATATGCCAGATTTAGCCAATGGCTAATTTTCATCTGTAAATTAACCTGATTTGCAAAGTGACAGTAATATCCACTTTCTATATGATGCTGAAAAGTAGTTGAGGGGGGTCGAAACCTCTTCATCTTATCAGTTTTAGCAAAGGAATAGAAAACCAGATTCAGAAGACCTCCATTAGAAGCTGCTCGGAATAGTTCTCTCCAACTTCCCTCAAGAAATGAAAACATTGATGGATCTTACATTCTGTAAACGGCTTCGTGTTTGGAAAACCTTCCTTTGTGGCTCAAATAGAAGGCCTCTTAATATGTACAGTGCACATCCGATCGTTTTAGAGGATAATGCTTGCAGCTTCTAAACACTGTTACACTAGTGGGGTTTCCATCCACCTATTCTTATTAAAATTTTCACAAATAGCGAAAATAAACAAATTAATGGTAAAGCTAGAAAATCAGAATTACATTTTTTTTTTTGTTCAGTGGGCCTAATACTCTTTCGTAAATTTGTCTGCGTATCGATAAAAGTAAAGTATAACTTTTTTCTATGGAAACAGGTTCTGCAAATAAATGATGACTGGACCAGATATCACGTCACATGTATACCTTGTTACTCAGAAATTCCAATCAACAGACTCGTTTTCTTTATATATTTAGAAAAAATATTACATACAGTTGACTTTAATCCATGTGATTCACATTCCTCAAACCTTCTGAATCTTTTCTTTCAAAACTTTTAGTTTTCAGTTGTGTTGTTTGTTTTGTGGCAGAGAGACGCTCCCTGATGACGTCATCTCAGGGCGCACTCTCCTCTCAATAATCTCAAAATAGTGACAAATGGAAACGGGATTAAATTTGTATTTTTATTTTTGCGCAATTCGCTCAAAAAGTTCGAAACATTTGGATGGAAGCCTGGTTACAGTTGTGTGGAATAGATATCCATGAAATTGGCTAGCAGAACATGGATAATGTGAAGTTATTCGGGATGTGAATCTTACAACAACTCATGGTTTGATTCCGATTCGTGGAGTGACGATCCGATTCAGAATTGATTCTCAATTCACAATCAATACTGTTTGTAAAAAAAGGTGCCAATTCCAGCAGGACTGAGACAATTTTTTTCTCCTGATTCAATTCTTTTATGATTTTCTTGCAAGTGCTGATTAAATAAAAATTGTGATTCTTCAATATTGCAGATTTCAATTTGCTATAGTATTGAAAAGAAATTATTTTCTGAATGTTATATTTCCCACAATTTTATACCTTAACAACAGAATGAATGAAAAATATAGACTTTCTGAAGTAAACTGCTACAAACTTAAATATAATTCATATTAAAGTGAACTTAAAACTTTTTTTCAAAGACTGGACTCCATGTTTTAAAAAAAAATAAATATATATATATTTTTGAAAACCGATTTTTTAAAAAAATTTTTATTATTATTATTTAAAGCGATTCTTGTGTGAATTTTTTTTTCCACCCCTATTAGTGTGAACGGCCTCCTGAAATACTGTTTTGGTTTTTTTTAGTTTTTTTTTAGCCCCTTTTGTTGGATGAGCCGCAGAGTTGAGTATGTGGGTTGCACCCATGAATCACCCATGAATCTTTTCTACCAAACAGCTTATTGGCTTCAGTTTTGAGCATCTGGTCCCCCAGGAGCTGACGATCAGGTGCCTGATTAGCAGCACCTGTGAGTTTTCAGCTTTCTACAGCACTCTGTTGGCTTCTTCTCCAAGTATGCCATGTTTGACTGATCTGGATGAGATCCTCAAGCCTCAACAGACTGCACAGCCAGTCTCCTGGCGGCCTGCCATGCACCGCCAGGTCCGCTTGTGGTGCTGGAGACAACATGTGCACTAGAACCTTGACATGTTACATGCTCGACAATGAGATGCGACAGTTTGACCATAGGGTCAACGTGTGGAGAATGTTATTCTGATTGCAACACCGAGAGGGTTACAGCTTTTGGTGAAGGCAGGGTTGCTGGGGAAACGAGGCTTGTTATCATTGGAGGTCATCTCAGTGCAGAGAGATGTGGAAAAGAGATTCTGCAACCAGTGGTGATGCCATATTTCCACAGTCTGGAATTACTACACGCTATTGATTACTACACTCTATCCTCCAAGATGACAACACTCGTCCCTACAGAGTGGGGGTTTATCAGAGATTACCTCCAGAATTTGGGAATGGAGAGGATGAAATGTCTTTTTAAGGCCTCATGCATTGTGAAATATCTCTCGAGGCTGTGTGGGTTGTGTAACAGCTTCATGTTTTATTCTTCATTTTTCAATGTTTTTTTTTTTCAATCACTAAATGGGTTTTGTGCAATATATTTATGGTTTGTGGTTGGATGCTTGCATTGTAGGTTACAGTGGTTTATTGTTGTTGTCGATTGTTGTTGATTTTGTAAAGATGACTAGAGGCCAAGAAAACTTGTGGGATCAGCTTGGGCTGCTGTTGTGCCAGGGACCAACACAACCACGTAAGGTGACTGGTTGAGAAACGGGATGTCGTCATTAAGCAGTGTGAGACCAAGCCGGTGGTGCCAGGCAGTTGTGGCTGTGTATGGATCTTCCATGGGATACTGAGGCTCCTGTTAAATGAAGAAATATTTGAATTACCAATATGTCTTGTCTCTTTAGGATTGAATTATCCAATCCAATAAATTACATTAAACAAGAGTCAATTACAGAATAAGCTGTTTGGCATAGAATTATTTTTTTTTTTTCATGTGCACAACCCACAAACTCAACTGCTGCTAATCTGAGGTGTATTTTCTTTACAAATGTGGCTTCATTTAAAAGAGAAATAAACAGGCTTTTTAGCTGTATTGCCATAAATTATTGTTACAACAGAAAAATAATAGACTAAACCAAAAATTCCTTACATTTTGCATTTTTAGTTAATACTTATAGTTTATGCCTCGTGTGAAGTGAAAAGGAGCGAGAACACATTTACTGGGGACGAGTTGCATTCATGTTTTTTTAAATTAAAGTGGGATGACTGGCTCTTCACGTACATTATGTACTATAAATTGTCATTGGCTTAAGAAATTAATTTTTTAAAAGAATTTTTTTTTTTTTTTTTTTTCCTAGCATTTTGTTTCCTATTTTGAAGAATTGTTTATTTTTCTCTTCTTCTGTTCAGTCCTGAGAAGTTGCCTCAGGAAGGTTATCTGTGAATACAAAAAGGTGGTTTTTTTTTTGTTTTGTTTTTTATCCCAGCAGAACTGCGATATTAAAGTACTCTCAATGCCTGGCAGTAAACATACGTCACAAAGAACTGAGGCCTTCGGCAACGGGGGAAATGGATGTTCGAGGAGCCTTTCTGCATTCAGCAGGCACAAAAGGCTCTTTTCAGCACAACTCAATGATGACCACTGTTCAGACGCTGCACACTGATATTTTAAACACAAAACATTCATTGATGATATGGCCACACTTGGATTCATTTGGGCAAATTCCCCTTTTTGGTTTCATGAGAAATATATTTGGCATGATGGCTTTTTTTCACTGTGGGGTTAGACATTTAAAAATTAAATTTCTGCAAATTAAGAAGAGATTTCCCAGTAAAGCCCTATCTTAGTTATCTCAGTTTTCCAGCACAAAGCTGCCAGCCAGGCCAGTCGTGAATTCAGAAGCTGTTCATATAATCAGGGCCATCCAGAGCTCTGTGTTACCAAGTGGGGAGGGACGGGATTAAATAAAGCTCATTGCCTGGTTCCTCTTTTGTTAGGGATGATATGAAATGTAGACGGGGAAAATACCTCACAAGCAAAATGGATTTTCCTTCCTACAGAACTGAAAACACTAAAATATGCATCTCCGGCTGGATAGCTGCAAACAGATTTAAAAACAAAAAAATCATAATTCATTCATAGTAGCAGAAGCAGAGTCTGAGGAAAAGACTAAATGAGCACCGCATTAGTCTGTCATCTCTGGGACTCGACTTTTAGCCCACTCATTTTCACTCATTTTCATTTATTTATTTTTTTAAAGGGTCACAAATGTGTAGTTTCCTGTTCTATAAAACCAGAACATTTTTGTTGACATGCACTACTCAAACAGGAATCATATGAACATTTTGTTTGGGACTATTTTCGGCAACATGTTAATACTCTTTGTGCTCTATAGTGACCACGACAGGGAAGGTCACACGATTTCAGTTCAACTGCTGCCTTACTCTTTTCATTCAAAGAAAGCATTTTTTCACTTTAGAAATTGATATCTTTCCTTTTTTTTCTCTCTCCCTGCCTTAAAAATCCCTTCATTGACCCGATGTTAGCTCATCCTGTTCTCCCTGGGGGCATGGGTTGAATATCGACTCAGCCAGTCAATTAGAACTGTGAGAACTTCATGTTTTGGAGCCATTTATGACTTAACCCTGATGCCGTCTAGTTTCCTGTTGTTTTAGATACCTCTGTAGCACAGACATCAGAGTCTCCTTCCTTCCCCCTCTGTAAATATACATTGTCCCTTATGAGCTTGTATACTGTAAATATGAGTTTGTTTATCTGTTGACGCCTCGTATATGTGTGTCTGTGTTGTACATCTGAATGTGTCGTCTCCGTCCCTCCCTTCATGTCTCGCTCTGGACTTGCTTTCAGAATCACGAGCAGCTGCGGGACCCCGACGCTGACCTGATTCACAACGATGCCGACCTGACCTTCATGTTTGGTGACACTGCCATCACAGCCAATGGAGCGTCCAGCAGCAGGGTGGACGCTGCTGGAGGGTTGGGCTGGAGCTCGAATGGAAAAAGGAGCGGCAGCACGTCAGAGGAGGCGCTGGAGCGTGAGCTGGACTCCCGCGAGCAGGATCTGCTGAGCCGAGGCACACGCCTGGTTTTCCCCATCGAGGATCATGTCTGACCTTGCACCCGCTACAACCACGTCGAGCCACCTGACCCAGCCTCCCTCCCCCCTTTAGCCATGCCACCTTTGTCCACCTCAGCGCAGGAAAAGTGCCCATTTCTTCAAAGATAAGACAGATTGGAGATATGGGAATAAAAGGAGGGGAGGGCCAAAGGGACACACCCCCAAAGAGCATTTTAATTGTCATTACTCTTAGGCTGTTTTTTTTTTCATTAGATGACGAGTCCTCTAAAACTCTTCATGCTGTTTTCAGATTGTTCCACTGCATGAAGAGGAGGCAAACCTTTTGGCAGGATGTGGGGACCAAATACACATTCAAGATTCTGTCTGCACGTTTGAACAGATGGAACTTTGTGGTTTCCCTGGCATGGAAGACGAGAAAGATGAGGGGAAAAAAAGTCACTCCGTCATCATGTGATGTGACAATTTTGTCTTCACGGTCCACCAATCTGCACTGATAAAAGTCTGTGGCTTTAGAAAAAAAAAAGAAGTGCTTTGATAAATGTGTACCGTTCATCTGAAACTGGTCTGTGAGGGATCTATGCTGCGGTGACGGTAGCATGTGAGGATATGTGAGACGCAGGGTGACGGTGAATGTGTTTCCTTTGCAGACACAGCGATCTGTGATGGGTGAAGAACGTAAGCATGTAAATAGCTGCAATGCTGAGCTTGTTCTTCTTTGGTTGAACTGCTCGTCTCAGTGCATTACACCCAAATACTGCAACAGATAAAATGTGTGCATCTTTTTTTTTTTGCGCTGGCCTGGGTCCTTCTCTGTGTGTTGGACTGTGTTCCTTTTCTCTTCTTCTACAAAAAGGACACAAATAAGTATGTTAAATGTTTATGAGATAATGCTGATGATCCCAGGATTTAAGAAAAGGGCTGGGGGAAATGCACTTCAATATAACAATATACACGGTGAAGTTAAAAAAACAAACAAAAAATACCAGGCCTTCGTAGTATTTTTTAAAATTCAATATTGTCTACTAATATTTTAGAATATTTCAAATGTAAACCTGCTGCAATTAGAAAAAAAAATCACTTAACAAAGAACAAAATCCTCCTTGCGCTATAAATGGTAAGTTGAATCATCACTGTAACGATTGTCTTCACTTTATTAGCGAACTAATCCATTTCAGCTGTACATTTAAGTGACAAATTAAAGGTGCAGCGTGTAACAAGATTGATGTCAATGACAGAAAAATTGAATATATTGTTAAAATCTGTTTCTATTACTATCTAATAACTTTACTAAAATATCTATTATGTTTTTATTTTCTTAGAATGAGCCATTTATATCTACTTGCTGTGGGTCCACATCCATGACAGCTGCCATATTATGCCACCATTTTTACTATGGTGTCTCTGAATGGACAAACAACCTTGTGTGTGAAGTGAAAGCCCTTTGAGCTTCGTTTACCGGCTAGAGCATCGTTTGACATGAGTAATGCCTTAAAAGGCACATACAAGAAGACGGTACACTATTTTCCTGTAGTTCAGTCATCGCTGCACCTGTAGCCACTGGATCCACTCACATGAAAACATCTTTATGTCTGAAACAATCTTGGCCACTTACAGCCAATGTCCTGTGTTTGGTATTTGAAGTCATTTCTATGTCCATCTTTACCACTAAATGGCAGTAATTATTACACTATGTTCCTTTAAATCGAGTCATCGCAGCACAGCATATAAAAAACAGCAATGACGAGCTAAATTTTGAGACATGAGACCACTGACTCAAAACGAAACGGAGATGAAAAGAAGTGCTTGCATACAACCTCATGGAGCCTTGACTTAAAGGTGGTGTAAAAGATGTTTTTGGCAATTCAGAAATCAGAGACCATTGGCGGGTTTTTGACTAAAGCTTATGCACAAGACGAGCCTACTTTGGTCGCAGCTCCCTCCCTGGCCATGCCTTTAAGACAACGTTAGCGGTTAGCAACCATGTTTGAGGGGCGAATAGACAAAACACGCGATGAGAGCAGAAATGATTGGCTGATAATTTTCAAGTCCAATTACTTTCACAGCTGATGTATAACAATATTTTTCTTTTTAAATCTTTTAATAAATCACAGCTTTATGGGGCAGTGTACCCAATTTAATGGAATATGGCAAAAATTATTAAAAGAAACATCTTGTATAACACCTTTTTAACAGTAGTGTGTCCATTATAGTTTAACTTGTTGCAGTTCAAGGTAAAAAAAAAATCAAGGTTGGTCCCATTTTTTTCAATTCAAGTTTGTGATACGTGAAGATGTCAGATGACTGTTAGCATAGAAAAAAGTCTAGGAGAAAGGAAATACTCGCTCAGCTCAACCTAAAGTTAACCAAATCCTCCATAACAGTGCCTGTAAAGCCCAATTGAGTTATTGCTACACTGGTGAAAACATCTGGTTAACAAAATGTTTAATCTGCATTAAGTTTGACATCAAATTGTCTCTTGCTTCATTCAGTATTGATGGAAACACAATACCCAGGTGCACCTGCTAATTTTTGCCGAGTGTGTTGTAGTCGAGGCGACAAAATTTGGCACAGCTGCCATGTTTTGTAAGAAACGCACATTGGCTGTCCACGCCATCTTACATGGGAGCTTTGACACTGAGAGCGGCATTTTGCAGACAAAAAGAGAAGCAATTAATCAATTTTAGTTCACTTAAAGTTCCTCTGTGTCTGGTCATAAATCATGAACTAGCTTAAATCATTTTAAAATGTAATGATAACAGTGTTGGTCATCCACCACAGCCTGTTGGGTACACTGTCATGTCATGCTTTCATGTAGCTGACAGGCTAGTCGCATGGGAAGTAAAATGGTAATAACTGGACATGACTCTTCGCCCTCTGAACTCTGAAGCTTTATTTTATTTGCTATTACAGATGACAGGAAAGTATTTAAAGGGCTTGTTTTAGCATGTGTACGCACGTCCAAAAAAAAAAAAAGTTCAAGATCAACACTCGTTGATCCCAAGATGTGTTAGTTGGCATGCCACATGCTTTATTTGGTTTCATTTGTACAAAGGTTTTAAGCTAGGCTATATCAGTTAGCTGGCTAATTATATTCTTAGAGTCCTCCCTGAACCAAAAGTATATTTTGTAAGTGGAAAATTTGCAGTTCAGGTCTGTGACATTAATACTCAAAGCAAATCCTGGTCAAATGATAAACTAACACATATGTGATGTTAATATCTGAAGCCTGAACAGCACTTTCAAAGAGAATATACCTTCACTGATATGACTAAACCTGATGATTGAGCTGTACATGATTAAAAATCTCATCTGACTTGAATTATCGTTCAAACAAAGACACCTGGAGGGGATCTTTTAACTTCTGGCCTGAGCACAGCAAGCTGTTCTTTCATTTCCTGTCTTT
Source organism: Atherina boyeri (assembly GCA_029874935.1). NCBI lineage: Eukaryota > Metazoa > Chordata > Actinopteri > Atheriniformes > Atherinidae > Atherina > Atherina boyeri. Next base: position 2,558 of record JAPMNP010653337.1, on the reverse strand, counting down.
AGGCAAAGCTAACCAATAGGCTGAGCTTGAGCTTTATGCGGACATTCATTCCCTCTTTGCAACAGTCTTTACTGAAGTTTTCCCCACTAACACCCCAGAGCTCTAGTTCTCGATTTATTTTTTAAAAACTATTCTTGTATCTGTCTTATTTCCACCTCAGTTACTCTGTGGTAACCTTTTGAGCACATTTACTTTGAAGTCGACAGAGTTTCTTTTACACAGCGTGAATATGAGCAAAAACATGCCACTGGCAAATTTTCCCCTTAAAGATGTCAAAGCGGCTGTTAGACAATAAATGAAACCTGTGACACAAATCTGAACCTGTGTCACTTTAGGAAGGTTTAAACTAGCTGGTTGAAGCATCATGCATTTAATATTCGCCACACGGCCCATGTAGCCCTTTGTGTCCATCTGTTAACAACACGAAGGGGCTGCTGCATTTATGTATGAGCACATAAAGGAAGGTGTGAAAGGCACAATTGTGTGAGTTGGATCTCTGGCTTTCACACGAGGAAAAAGCTTTGCAAGTTTCATGGCTCATTGGGGACCTCCAGGAGGAAATGAAACTCGTGTAAGCTGTAGCCAGGCCGTATGCAGAGTAGGTCGTTTAAACTCTGCTTAAGGGAGAAGTTGATGTGAAGCCAGACTATCTTCAGATCAACTTTCACAGTCTCATGATGAGGAAGCTCATACGTCACGATCTTGTCTCATAAGGAACACAGAAAAAAAAACAAGCGCGTCTAATACTCGTAGTCTCCTCGGGGACTGAAAAGATTGCACATGTTAATCCAGGATGTGAAAACCAGACAAAACTGTGATTTCATTTTTCTTTCCTCATGATTTTAACCTCAATCTCTGTTTTCTGGCTGACATACAGTCATAACACAAACTCATGTTGGTCTACAAGTATTTTTTTTTTTATAATGTCCCTGGAGCACTTTATAGAGAGCAACATTGTGGACATTTGAAATGATGTCTGCAGACCAAAATGAGCAGAGACTGGCACTTTACTTCAAGCAGAGGACACTCTTACGTAACCTTCATGTGCACTCTGTCTTTCTCCACACTGCTGTGCTGTCAGTTGTCTTTCCAGCTATATTTAAATGCTCCCTGTACCTGAGAAATATGAGATGTACCCCAATTGTCAATATGTGCAACTGTTGTTTAGTAGCAGCTGGCTGCCAGGCTCTGTGTGCCATGGTTTGCATGACGTCTTAATAAAGATCATAAAATTCTGAAGCGGAGACTGTTCTAATGCCGAAATGTATTTATTAATTTTGTTTTGCTCTCCTGTTGCTGATGAATGCAAATCACTCTTTTTAAAACCAGCTAATATGGGTCAGGTTTACGCCTTTTTCTTTTTCCATTTCCAAACTTTTCATGATTCAGATTTCCACATTTTTCAACTTTCATTGAATCTTTTACAACTTTTGACAAAAATACATAAATCAACTCAAACCTGTAGATGCTTATGAAATGGTTTTGAAATCTAATGGTTAATGTGTGTTGTGTAATAATGATGTATGCCATTATGTTACCAGATTATAGTTTAGTTTATAGATTATACACTCACTGGCCACTTTATTAGATACACTAGTTCAATTGTCTTTTAACACAAATATATAACCAGCCAATCATACGGCAGCATCTCAACACATCTAGTCATGTACACATGGTGAAGACTTGCTGAAGTTCAATCTGAGCATCAGAATGAGGAAGAAAGGAAATTTAAGGGACTTTGAACGTGGCATGGTTGTTGGTCTGAGTATTATGGGATTTTCACCCACAACCATCTCTAGGGTTTCCAGAGAACGGTCTGAAGAAGAGCTGATAAAGTGAACGTACTTCTTGGTATAGTATCTCTTACGAATCGATTAACCTTAAACCAACGTACAGCATGTTATTTGTACTATAAAAGTAAAACAATGAGCAACATGGAAAAGCAGGATGGAAAAATATCAAAATGAACATTTTTACGGCATTTTTTATTCTTATTTATTAATGGTTATCCATGAAATCAAAGTAAATCTTATGATGACATGAAGGTCTCACTGACCCAGCTCTCTCCCTGACAGTGAGTGGTGGGCGGACTGCCTGATCTAAACAGACTGTGCCTAAAAGATCGACGGACTCCACTTCTCACTTAATTTGTTCCCTATTTTTCCTCATGAATTCGTATGGTCTTAATAGGTTCAAGTCTGCTTTAAATCTGCATTGTTTATCGTGTAAAACTATGGCTCAGATTTCCCTGAAAAAGAAAACTCAAGGGAAATCTTTTAGTCTGGGATGCTTTCTAACTGACAGGTAAAAGTTCAGTAGTCTGTTTTTTTTGCAGCACCTTTAACATAAAGTATGTTCATTAAAGGCAGGGTCCATGATGTTTTTCTTGAGCACTTTTTACAATATTGATTTAATTCCTCTACAACACCCGATTGTAACCAATTAATTAGATGCTCTATCACAAAAATACAAAAAATGAGTAACCTGGTGAGCGTACAGGACTGGAAAAACACCATCCAATCATTTGACTGTCCCGTCTAAATGATTGAATGGTGATA
>JAPMNP010653336.1:0-13000 GCA_029874935.1 Atherina boyeri | reverse complement strand
GGCCCATCACGTCCACACTTTATATTTCTTTTGACTTTTTTGGGGGGTTTTCATAAGTACGGGGCTGCTGCATGTCTTTCCTGTAGGTTTTAACAAAGATTCAAATTTTGTTTAAAAATTAATAATCCTCTGTACCACCTTTAAGTCTATCTTACTTGTCAGAGCACGTAAAAAACACACCTATATTTTGGGTGTATTGTAAACCTTACACTTATTCTAAAATCCCATTAATTTAGAAACAATTAAAAAGTAAACATTAACGTACAAAAGGAGTAGCCTGGGTGCCAGCCGAACTTAGTCCCGCCCACAACGTTTGTGGTCACATTCTGACTAGAATTGAGTATGGCTACGTCAGGCTACAAAAGGAGTGGATATCAAGATTCTTTAAGGGTCTGTGATACATACAGTCAAAAAACAAGTTCACAAATAGTTTGTAATATTTGTTGTACTTTGGTAAAGGATATATTCAGGGTTCTTCTAAACTACAATTCAAGCCCCTCCCCTCTTTCTCAAACACACATCTCTACTTTTACATACACACAAACAGGATCAATAGACAATCAGACACGGGAGGAGTGCCGGTTTAGTCACATTGATGCCAAGTACATTTAGTGATTGTAGACTCTTTTTTTATTTTTCTAGACCTGCTTTTTAAAGAGCTACCCCAGAAACTGCAGTGTTTTCAAACATTAATTGCTTTTTCTGCCCATCTGTATTTCAAGCACAGCGAGAAAGACTTTCTATCAGTGCATTACAGTAATGATCATCAGATGGGGCTCTACAAATTTAGCAGCAGCTGATTTGACCGTGTAAATGTAGCGGCTGCTTACTCATCTGCAAACTGTTCAGTGAGTAGCAGAATGAGCAACAAGCAGCACAACGAGCTGACGGGAATGTGAACTACTCTGGTAGTTCTGTTGCTTCTGAATAAAAATTACGAGTGAAAAGGATAGTTAAGGCAAAAAGTACATGGAAATAGGCTGAGTTTTTTTTTTTTGGCCTTTAAGACCACTAGCTCTTGCTTGGAGTAAGAGGGTGAAGTTTGGGATATTTTGTTAGTTGCAATTTACTCTACATTCTACACACCAGACCTTAAGAATGTATTTATCCATGGGCTTTTCTGTACTTAAACCATCTGTCACTAAAGGAAACTCTCTTATAGGATAAACCTGCTAATATATTTGATGCTTGTCCAAATGCTAATAAATCCTATTACAAGATTCTGCTACTCTGGTACTTATTTAGCCGAAGCTTCAATTGTATCTAAATACTTTTGAATTCATCTGAGTTGGGGCTGCAATACTCAGGTGTTGTAATTAACAACATCTATTAATTCTCTGCTAAAAATAATAAAATGGGCAGGAAACCATTATGAGACCACCTTTCACAACTATTAAGATTTACATGCATGCTTTACGACTAAGCTTAAATTGTGTTTGTGCATTTTTAGATGCTTTTATTTTAGTTTTTAGATATCATTCAGGGGAATGGAGGAAAAAACCCAGAAATACTCCTTGTCATGTGTACTTAGCCATTGGTATGATGCATCTTTGGAATCTTGAAAATGTAGTTATCTTCACAATTCTCTAAGCATGTATGAAAGTTTAACATAATGCAAAAGTAAGGCACACAATTGTGAGGGGTTGATGTTGATGATGCTGTGTGAACCTACTGTTTCTTGTCGCGGAACAACTTAACTATTACACATTCTGGTGTGAGACTGCATTGTTTTAGCAAGCACATATGGAAAACCATCCATGGAAATCTTAGTGTATATGCTTTTGTTCAGTAGTTTGGCTGATCTAACTACAGCTGTGAGGTCTTGTTTGTACGTTTTCATGTGTAAGGTGCTAGTACCAGTGATGTCACAATATTGGCAGCATTATTATGAAAGCAATTGTGTGGATAAGGTTGAAAACACACCAGAAGTGCTGTTGCCAGAGATTTCACTGAAGTCATTATCATACAAAAGGAAACCGAGCTCATCTTCTGGCTGTCAGTCAGTAGACATAAGTGACTATAAAGTCTCATGTAACACCTCGTAACCACAACACAACAGTATTTCTTCTCTGTCAAATCTTTGGTTTTGTATCTTCCTCCCTTGTGAGACAGTGGTGGCTTGGGGATAACTGACCCAGAGGTCAACCACCCAGGGCCACTTAGATCGTGCTGCCCCCCCCAACACCTCAACATAACACATGCAGAAAATGCCATGAGCCACATGCGGTTTGATTCTCTCTCTAATAGATCAATAAAAGACATTAGTGACAGGCTAACCCAGTGAGCAGCGCTAATACAGGGTTAATCCAGGGTTAATGGCTGAGCAGCATCGTTCTCAGAGGCAGCCATTAGTTCTATGCTGTACCATATGATATCAGGTTCCTCCACTTATTGTGCACCAGGTTCTCAGGCACAGGGGGCAAAATTGAAAAGAAAGGAAACAGAGGATCAGCCTCATGAGTCAAGATGAAAAATAGATATCTAGATAGATAAAACTCAATGCAGAGAATTGGGAGCGATATTTGAAGGAGGCCAAGCAGATATTCAGAAACGTGCAGGGAACGAAAACAGAAGGAGAAGATAGGATGTTAAAATTGCGGTCAGGAGAAGCTGGAAGCAGAGCTGAGAGAAAGTGGTGAGGAGAGGAAGCGAGTTGAGCGCTACACGTCTCCCTGTCCTTGTAAAGTGCTGCGTGCTGTCGAAGCGGCAGCCAAGAATGTGTCAGCCCAGCCGTCTCGCGCTGCCTAATGGGCTCTTAAACGCTGATATAAAGCTCGCTCGCTCTTTCGCCCTCCCCTTTTCCTCTCTCGCTCCTTCTTTTTCTGCCTCTGCCACTTGCTCTCATTACCTCTCGTTCTCACCCTGTCCCTCACTCTGTCACTCACTTGTCCTTTGCTTCTCTTTCGCTCTCTGTTGCTCTGTCAACCTCTTGCTCTCTGTCTTTCTCCTTTTTCCTTCTGATCTCTTTCTTCTCCCTGTGATTTCTCCATCAATCTCTCTGTCGTTATCTCTGAAACTCTTATGCAGGTTGTGTTTTATTTACAACTTTTTTTCCACTGATGAACTCAACACTTCTCTGTGTCTTTCTCTTTCTCCACCACCAGACTCCACAATGCCTTCTACCCTCACAGTCCATCGTTCTCCCTCACACTTTTGCATGTCCTATCAGCACCCCTCCACGGCTTGGCCAATGCCTTTGTTTTTGGCCTGGACAGTGATTGGTGGAGCCTTCTGAGCCCAACTGGCATGCAGGTACAGAAACTACATACACACACAGATCTATAGCATCTTTAAGACACATGTAAAAACAACACAAAAAAATTACAGCTACAGCATGATTGGGTATAAAAAAAAAGAGCACCTTGGTGAGGAAGAGTCTCTCGTAAGTATAGATGAACGGCAAAATCTGAAAATTTTTGGAGAAATTCACAATAATGTTCCTTAACATAAAGGTGCAAAGACATTAAATATTCTACAGTAGGCTATCATCTACAGCAGTGGTTCTCAACCTATTTTCCCTGAGGACCCCCTTTATGCAACTACCAAAGAGCTGTGCCCCCCCGTCCGCCCCGTGTTGAAACCATGCTTGGTCTTATTATGCAAAGTTTGTATTTTTGGGCTCCCTGAACTCCATGTGAACTCCATGTCAATGAAACACCCAAATAATACAATCTTAAAATAAATACTCAGCTCATCCCTGTGTGGACATGTCCTTTATGTAAATCACACTGGCTCTGAACAGTCAAAGCTTCAGGCACCCCCGGTGCTCTTTGGGAGACCCCCTTGGGAGTCCAGGGACCTTAGGTTAAGAACCACTGCTATAATGTACTTGATATCAAAAGATTTAGAGAATCTGTCATCATCTACAGTGTGTGTGCAAGGGGCACGACAGAAAATCAGTGTTGGATGCCTGCACAGTAAATTCGCCATTGTTAAATGTACAGTGTAAAAGTGCATTTGCTCAGAGTTAATTTAACAGCAGAGAGAGTAAAATGCTCATCATAGTCAGAGTAAAGTCAGGTTTTTAAAAAACATGGTGTCACAAAAACTCACAGAAGCCACACCCCCTTTTCGAACTTTGGAGCCGGAAAACCTCCAGCGCCATTTTTCTCATCAACTTTCCAAGTTAGTCTGTCCCAAAATCGCCTCTTCTGAACTTTGATTAGAGTCAAATTTACTCTTGTAATCTTACACTTCAACCTAACACCAGTTTGGAGTAGGACCAAATACACTCTGGATGAGAGTTGAATTCAACTCTTTAAGTGTTCATTTAACACTGGGACATTTACTGTGTCATCTTCAAGCCCTCAGGAAAGGCAACATGTAAGTAATAAGGCAGGGATCACAAACTTCAGACCTTTAAAAAGAGTCACACTGTAAGCCCCAGGCTTTCCCTGAAGATTTCCCTCCTTTCCCTTTTTAAAGGTAAATAAATCTCCTCTGAAGAAACTACTTCCATTGCTTATCTTATATCTTGTTTTGTTTTTTCTTATGGTGCGTTCCAATTGTCCTCGGAACTCTGTTTTTCTGACCCTGAAGTGACAAAATGAACTTTTTTTTGAGCTGCGAACTTGGGGTCCTTTATAACTTATGAGCTCACAGCTCAGAAAAAAGAAGTTCATTTCATTATTTTGGGCTAAGTTTTCTCAGAAAAACGAGTTCTGAGTACAACTGGAATGCACCACCACATTGTTTTATCTTATATCTTTCTTTGGTTTTTTTCTTTTTTCGTTATGTTGTATTTAACATTTACGCTGGAACAAAGGTATGTTGATTCGCACAGATTTTTCTGTGTTTACCTAGCATCCAAATGTAAACACAGATTTGAGTGCTCAAACCAAACCTTTTGCAAAAAAACTTTCCAGGAATAAGATTGTCTCCTATTTTGCCTGTAGTGTTTGTGTATGGACGAGGTTTTTGCTTTGGTCTTTGGTTTGACATCAGATTATACCTTGTTATCAGAACATGTTTACTTAATGATCATTTTAAGTAAGCTTATTTGCTTAATTAAATAATTATTTAGTAATTGTTTATATTAGCTCCCAAGACCTTTGAATAGACCCAAGGCTGTAGCATTAACAGAAAGACTAAAATGGTAATTGATACCAAGAGATTACAACTGCAGTGCAACCATTTAACAAAATGTACAACTGTAGTTATAAAAAGACACTTAGGCTTGAACCAGAGTGTCACGGTAAAAAAGAGGCTAAGGAATCACTCAAGTCAGAACCATTAATGTCTCCTACAAAGTTTTTTGTATATATTTTAGGTTGTAGTGGAACAACAGACCAATATTGTAGTTAAAAGGCCATTACTTCTATAGATATATGCAGTTAGCGATTTTAAATATTATGTATCTGAAATGAGCTTTATAAACCTCTGAATTCCATCTCTAATTACACTTTAGCTTATTATTTGCAGGGTGACAGGTGGCTGAAGCCCATCTCAGCATCTGGTGAAAGACCTTGCAGCTGAATTGTTGAATTCATACTATAAATGATGTAGTGCATTTGACTTTTTGACTGTTTGTGATTGAGAATATTTATCATCATTTAAGAAAAATGGCCTACACTTGCACACCGCCTTTTGGCTAGGTTCTGTAAAGTGCTTCACGATGTGTTTCTTATTTACCCAGTCATACTGCACTTCTAATTTCATTTCTCCGTCACTATTCCACACATACACAGCTATGAGCATATTGAGGGTAGTGTGAGGTTCTGTGTCTTGCCCAATGTCTCTAAAACACACAGATGGGCTTGGGATTAAGTCAACAACCTTCCAATCAGTGGACAACTGCTCTACCACTCCAATTAGAAACATATTTAAAGACATGTTGTGTCCTGACTTAAAATGTCTGTTTTAGAATTCCTGTATACTAACACTACCAGTGTTTAGAAATTCACTAAACCAGACAATTCAGTCATGTGCAGAGGAAGAGAATTACGCCGCAGAATATTCACTTTCAAAGTCATGATTCTCAGTAAAGCAGTTGTTGAGTTATTTAATCAATTTTCAAGGTTGTGAAGCTGTGAGCAATATAAACTTTTTCCACCTTTTTTGCCAAAAAGACATGAATGTGTGACAGATGTCAATGTGAACAAGATTGTGATAAGAAGATTTTAACCGAATAATGAGATATGATTATGAAGTATAGTGTAAAATGCTATCTGATAAGTGCACAAAGTCAAAATTGAAAAAAAAAAAGTATTCTTTTTATAAAGACGTCATCAGCCTAATTTGAAGAGGCATAATCGCTAGCATAGAGGACGATGAATTTCGGTTTGATTTAAATGTAATGTTCAGTGTTCAGATTAGTTTAATCAACCTCAGTAAAACATCTGGTTTTGTTTTTTTATTCTTCAAAAAAAATAACCCAAACTGTTCAAACATCAGTTTGGCACCAACTTTCACTTCTGGATCACAGTCCTTGTGTCTGTGACATAAACTGACTATTTTGGTTGTCATGGTAACTGGGACCTTTTAAAACCTTCTGGCCATAACTAACTATATGATAAAATGACAAGATGAGATTTTATATCCATTATGTTAAGTTTGGGCAGACTTTAATGTAAATTGGAATTTGGCTGGTGATCAAGGACTCAATTTAATATTGTTTATATTGTATATATTGTTTATATTATATTGTTATTATAATTCTTTACTCTTTTTAAACTATCCACTTTGCTGCTGAAACACGGAGAATTCCCCCATTGTGGGACAATAAAGATGTATCTTATCTTATCTTGTCTTATCTTATCTTATCTTATCTTATCGTATACAGCAAATACAGTCAGACTATGTTGATATTAATTAAGACACTAACAGAATTTTCTGATACGTTACCTGAATAAGGTCTTATTCAGAGTAAGCGGTAATCAAATGAAGCTCTCCAGAATATGCTGATTTTAGTCATATTATGTAAATGTGTTAATCCCTTAATCACACCATTATGTTCTACCCAGACTAGACATAATTTTGTAGCGATAAGTACTGTTTTAGGCCCTGTATGCATGAACACAGGTGTTTTGACAAACCCATTTTTGTACCCATTTGTACCTAACATCTTTAGCTAAATGCAGATTATGGCCCTCACAAAAGAAAATTTGTGACGACTCAGGTCAGCTTGAGAATATTTAAAAACTCTGGTTACAATGTGCTCTGGTTACAATGTGCATAGGGATGTAGGAGTTTTTAGTTCAACATGTCAGATTCGGAGGTGTTATCTCCTTGGTTTGATATCAGTATGTGCACCAAACTCCCCTTTATGCACTTTGCAACAGGAGATGCAGGTAAAATGGTGCCTGTGCTAACCTTGTCAATAGATGAATCTGACAGCTTTTTTCTGTGTTGTGCCATCTTGTGGCACTGCCATTACCACAGTGACAAGTCCTAATTACCTCCCTTATGCCGACATAGACAGTGGCATGGTAAGTTGGACTGATGACCTTAGACAGTGGTCCAAAGTTACTGATAAGGGTAACTTATCTGAAGATCTCAAAGTTTTTCTGTTTTTCATATTAGTTAGGCATCAATGCACCTATCCACAGTCAAATATAAGGTGCAAATCTCGTCACCAATTATCAAATTCGTAAAGAAATAGCTGCAAACTTTTGCAAGGGCTGTTTTCTATTTAGTCAGATATTTGACATAGTTTCGTTATCTCTCGTCTTTAGGCTACAGGACAGCACTGTACATGATTGAAAGATTTTCGTTTTTGGGTCACAATGTAGCCCTAATAAGAGCCAATAACATTGCATTACATAGTATCATCCCAGATTAGTCATTTACACTCAGCAACACCATAGCCCGTTGTCTATAAGGTCGTTTTCACATGGGACTCGAGTCCGTATTCGGGTACCGTATTTGCTCAAAATACCCTTATTTCGTGCCATGGGAGCACAATCTGGACCGTGTCAGGATATGGGCCGAGAAACCTTCCTTGGAGGTCCTATCGGAGTCCAGGTAGGTACGAGAGGATACTGATCATGTGAACACAACCCGGACTCCGGCCGTACTCGAGACCAGACGCATGCTCCAGGCGGAAGTGACAACACCAGCTGCCACACGACCATAAACAGACCAAAACAACGCCGCATCTTTGCTCTACGGGCTCAAATTCGTGACCGGATAACTTGCTGGATGAGCAAGGCACCGTCTTCAACATCTTAATTCGAACGGGCCATCGTGTTGCGTAACAACGCTCTTCTTGCCTCCATTGTTGCAGCAAGTTCTTCATTTGTTGTCATTCTGGGCTGTCGCTTGACATCGGTACTTCTCACTTCTTTGTTTGTTGGATAGCTACAGAATTTTTGTATACTGCCACCTGCTGTTTTGGTCTCGTCAGTCACTCGAGTCCAGTACGGACTGAGACCCGCACCATGTGAATGGAAAAAATTAGCATTTTTCTCTTGCCGTTTTCTGGCACGGCCACACATGTAAAAACGCCCTTAGTCCGGTAACATTAATTAGCATAACAAATGTTATCTATTAAATCTAATTGATTCACATGTCCAATCTTTTGTCTGTTAGTGTAGTTTGCCTTCGTCTATAGTCATAGTACAGGAGGTCTAATGTGCTACGGCATGGGTCTCAAAGTTGCAGGCCCTGGGCTTTGTTTCCCCCTACACTTGACATCAAAGCTGAGTGTTCTCAAATATACCTTCTTGCCGAATCTTTGCACACGCCACGCTTTCACCAATGAAACATAGCCCTTACAGCAACTTACCAACATGGCACTTACATGACCAAAATCACCTGATTTACGTTATTCAACAAATATTAAAAGCAATAGAATCCACATTTTCTATTTAAAACTGAAATTGTGCTTGTGAAGTATTAAGTTTGACAAACCATTTGTCTCTGAAGTAATTATAGAACAGTTCAAATGAGACTTCATTGGATCCATAAACTTGCTGTCCACATGTACCATATTCGAACAAAAGTATCAGTATCAGTGATACTTGCCCTGGATTTGCTTGGTAGTGGGTCGATACCAAAATTTGCACTATTGCCAAGGCCTACCACTGAGGATTGAACAGTCGCTGTTCTCTGATCACCACATTGAAGATGTTGAGACCGGATGCGCCCACCGGCACCAAAAGAACTACATAAATTCTTTAAAATACCATAACTATTTGATCTTTTCTGCTGTTGATGTAATTCCACTGGATTCTGAAAGCTGAAAAGCGCAGCATTGTACTATATGGCCAAGTGTGTGCACTGGCACCGCTGCACTTTACCACAATGTGCTGTATACCAGCGCAAAGCTGCACTCCAAAGTTATCAGAATCCATTGGAATTACTTTCATAACATAAATGGTCAAATAGTAATCGTATTTCAAAGAATGTGTCACCAGCAACGTTTGTAGTCTTGAAGGTTTAAAGTTGCTTTGTAAGTTTAAAACTTACTGTTGTTTTTAATTTGATATTACAGCACTCTGCTCGTAAGGGAGGGGAAATGCATGGTTTGCACGTGCTCTGCAGAGTTTCCAATAACACAGAGCTGCCTGTAGACGCCTGTCTGTAAATCATGCTGGAAAACATATATCGATGAATGCACCTGCGTATGAGCCGATGCCGTTACAAGTAAAAAAACGCAAATGTCGGCCAATGTATTGGTCTATCCTTAAGTCAAAGTACAGGTCCAAACTTGTGCTTGTACTTCTGCTTGTGCTTGAAGATGAGCATCTTCAAGCCATACTGAGGGTCTCAACTGCTTCCTCCCTCAAACCAAATGTGGCTCAGCGGTGTGAGGGGAAGCAATGCTTCTGGTTTCTGGCAGCAAGGAGTAGGCAAGAGAAGCCTATGTTCAGAAAAACAGTTCACGTTTTGAGGAACTGTTGATGTTCAGAAGAAACATTTATGCTGAAGAACTGTTAATAATAAAGATTGAGAAGACTGGATCAGTTGTATATCTTTTTGGTATACTTGATGTGGCCCAGCCTCACCCACACAGTACCTCTAGTGGCCTCCTTAAAAGTTGAGTTTGAGACCCTTGTTCTACGGAGTTAACTGCTAATCCAGCACATAACAAGCCAACTACATTATCAGTTTTCACATTTACCTGGCTGTACTGTTAGTTGAATATGATGTGGTTGTTTGTAGCATAACAGAGTTTTCTCTCTAGTCTCTGGGTGAGCAGCTTTTTCTATAAATTGAGAGAAAACTAAAACTGCAGTGAGGTAGTCTGTTGGTGCTGTCAGAAAAATTTGCTGCACACAGAGCAGCGGATGGAAGGTCCCATATGACAGCTAACACTGTTGAATTGTCAGGACAAGTGATTTGGACAATAATGAGACAAGTATCTACCATTTGTACCAGGTGTACAATAGCTATCACTGTGGAAGTTTTGTTGCCCAGGTTGGGTTTTGTTTTCTTCTGTGGATGGAGATTTTTGTGAAAATAGTACTATGTGGACTTTTTCCACTCCTGCAGGGTGTGGAGATGGGAAAAACTCAGTTTGTCAACATAACTGTGGGTACAAGACCTTAGATTACCGGCTCAGAGTTGACAGGTCCAGTTACTATGAGTGACTTGGTGTTTAAAAAAGCCACTGCTTGTTTTAGGGTTGTTTTTGTAAGTTGAGTTGCTTGTTTTTGTATTGAGATCTGGCAACACCAGCTCCAGTGGTATTCAGTGTAGAGCAGGTTGGCTGCCACAACAAGAGGACATACTTAAGGTGTGAGAGAAACCCAAGTAAGCTGATGTTTCATGTTGTGAGGGACATATGGAGGTATATGGAGGAATAAGTAATTGATTGGACTATGCTCTCCAACATGTATACAGGAATAGGAATGCAATATTCACCTGCAGTAATAGTTTCTTTCTTTCTTTTAATAGTTGGATTATTACTGTGTAGGTATATATGGTCTCTGATTGGTTACATATATATCGTAGGGGTACATCCCTCATCCATGCTGGGCATGATTACTGGGTCTGATACCAAAATGTCCTTTTCAAAGAGTGAAATTACAAATCAGAGACTTAATTTCCTCTCTCATTTTTAAAATGAGCTTTTAATAAAGATATAATGAAGACAAGATTACCGGAAAGATGATATTTCTACATTTGGGCCACAAACCTCATTGGTTGCATTTCAATAAACACCACAATCAATATGGTTCTCCACAGATTTGTCTCAATCTACAAATATCGACTGCAGAAACGAGCTAGAGATGATATTGAACCATGAGCAAAACAACCCCCTCTGTGGTCTTAGTTCACGTGTACAAACGAACATGCACAACATGCACACACGTACATATTGTCACCTACTCAGTTTCACTGACCGTGCTGATAACAGGTCACGAGCACAGTGTGGAAGAGTGGAATGTGTGGTATGACCTTCAACCCAAATGTCAGTGTTACACTGTGGTGAGCGGTGAGACAGAGAGACAGAGGAGTGAAATTGAATCTCAATGTGTTCGTAAATCACGGAGAAAACGCTGTTTGTGTGTGTCAGAGAGGAAGAGTGGAAGGTGAGAAAGAAGACGACAGAGAGACAGAGGCAGAGAGAAAGAGACGGGCGGCGTGTGTGTTCGTGCGCTATCGTGACAAACAGCCGGTTGTTATTCATCTTGGCATGCAGCTCCCAGCAGCCCCCACACATCAGGTGTGAGATTGGCGGGGGAGAGGAGGGGTAAGGGAGAGGAGGGGGTGGTGGGGTGACAGCGTCAAAACATTCCTCTCTCAGAGCGGCGAGTCGGTGCTTTCACATCAGAACCTGTTCCCTCTCCCAGCTCTCATAACTCCGACTCATCTTGTTCATGTTCTCTCTCGATTTGTGTTGCTTTTTGCCATCATTTGTTTTACTTTTCATTTCTTTTTTATAGTTGTCTTCTTACACTACTCATGTATCATATGCAATTTTTAAAAGACTTGTTGGTGGCTATAATCTTTCCAAATTTCCATACTGAATCTGAAGGGATTCAGTGATTGTTCCTAAGAGGGAGGGGGAGCAAATCAATTTACAGAAGGTTTGGAATTTCCCCCCTTGACCATTGTGATTGATTCAGAGAACAAAGACTGAAATTGATGCATTGTTAACAGTTTTGTGTTGACTAAATGAAGACAATGTGTTTTAGTCTAATTAACTTCTTTATTACAGCTCACAGCTTTAATTTGTTTAGGGATTCAAAGAGATCATTCGTGTGTTATATAACCTAATCACTGGACTTAAAGATGTTGATTTGCTCTGCTTGTTTTTTTGGTTCTTCTTTTGCATATGCATGCTGTAGCTTTCAACAGATAAGTAATGGTGTGTTATCTGTTACAGCGGACTTTTTAAATTGGGATGATGTCATACAAAGAGAAAGGTTTGATCTTTGAGCAATGCTGGACTATGATGAAAATATATTTTGTTATAATGTATTTTTTGCAGTAACACAAATGGCATCTTGGCCACAATGGCAGGAGTAAACTTCTGCAGCAAACAGTTTTTAGGACTTCTGAAGAAGTGCATTCCTCCAAAGAATTGTTGTATGTTTGTATTTAGGGCTGTGTTGAAAAAAAATGTATTTTTCATTCTGAATTGATTTTTATTTTCATTTGTAAAGATCGATTTGTAACTCAGAGGATCGATTATTTCTTCTTTTTTTTAAAATATCAATTAATTTTTTTTTTTTTTTTAAATAGTCCTTAATTTTCTCCGAGAACTTTCTGCATCATTGAATTTACGCATAAAACACCATTTAGACTCAACAAACATCTGGGAAAAAATGCTTTTTTCAAAAAACACTTGTCAAGATAGGATCGGATTGAATCAAATCAAATAATGATAATCGATTCAAGATCTTGAGAATCGGAATCAAATCGATTCTTAGAATTTGAATCGATATCCAGCCCTATTTGTATTTGCAATACCACGAGGAATACTGATATGACATAACAGGTGAAACACTACTTATACGAGAATATTTTGCTTAAATGCAGTTTCTTGAAATTTCAACTCGCGTCTGACACCTTTGGCTGAAAAACAGAACTTCACCTCCTTTCTGCTCGT
>JAPMNP010653265.1:0-10169 GCA_029874935.1 Atherina boyeri | reverse complement strand
ATTCAGATCTTAGCCGATGTCAGTCCTAATTTTACCAGCCACACGGTACTGAAGCTGCCCCTCTACATGTTACAATGATCTTTTCTTTTCAATGCTGATTGTGCTGATCCATGTTAGTATTGGCACACACATATCCAGTCATATCTCACTGCTACAATTAAAATGTGAGTTGGCAGAAATGAGAGTGCTCTCAGATGGCTTTCCTCATTTCTGTCCGTCAAATTTCTCACTGATGATTATGTATCATCATCAGCTAATCTGTTTTGATGGATCCCATGAGGCTCAGGCTTTGGCCCCATCTTTTTTTAGTTTGTGTACGGCTCCATTGGATGTATTCTTCATCAGCTGAAGGCTGTTTCCAACGACTGTTGTAAAGGTGTTGTCCACCTTCATGTAGCTACATTTTAAACCTCTCAGTTTTTAGAATTTAGATACTTTCTATTGTTGTTTTTCCTCGTATCAAAAACTGGATGTCCCATATTCTTTTATTTTTCTCATCAGAGAGATGAGTGAAGATGAAGCAGAACCCAAGTTTCAGCTATTTACAATGAGCTTTTTTGATCTTCATGTGCAAACCGTCCTTCCATATATCACTTTCTCTGGATTCTGCTTCAAAAATTAACTTTGAGATCCTCCCGACCAAATACAAAACCATCTGTGATATCTCTTACATTAGTGAAGAAGACCAACACTGCTTAGATCCTCTGACCAGCTGTACTCAAATACTAAAATGAACAAAATGGGACTTTGACCTCTCGGTGATTTGAAGAAATTCAAAATTTCTTATGAGTTAAAAGGAGTCCATCTAGGGCAGGATGAACCACAAGTACGGGAGAGACAATTCATTGTGCTTGCTGAAATCTGGAAGTGGCAATTGCCTCATGACTTATACAGAATGTAAATCTCAATGGCTTCAGCGCCTAATGGAGCATATGGCCCACTAACTATAAAATCAAATGTCACTGTCTCTACATCTACCCCTTATTATCATATGAGACTGAACATTGACGTCATACCTTCAATAAATACTCAAATGTCCAGGTGCAGAATGTAACTTGTAAATAACCGTCTAGCAGTTTTTGAACCAATAAGAAAGCTTTTCTGTCAGCAGTGATGCTGAACACTCATAAAGTTTTGTTTTACTGCATGACTAAGAAGAAGAGAAAGTGCAAATACACATCATACAACAAGCGGACTTCTAAATAATATGCATCAATCAGGCTGACTCAGTGACCTGTGGAAAATTATCTGCTGTCTGAAATTAACTTAAAATGTCAGATGGCTCGTCGGCAACAAGGTCACGAACACTCTGGCAAGGCCTGAACCACTGGTTAAGTAGTTACTTAGGTTTATTAGGAACTCGCTCTGCTTTATCTGCTGTGAGTTTTTAAGTCAAGAGGATTCTAATGGCCCCAGCACTGAATGAACTCTTGGCATAAATATAGAAGTTATTTGTCTGCCCAGCTTCCCCAACACCTGCTCCCTAGGATATTGCTTACATGACAATCGCAGCGCCTGCTTCGATACCATTTACAAAGTCAGTAAAATGAGTCAATCAAGCCAAAGAGCTGGTAAAACATGACTACGCCCTTGAAACATGGCCCAATACACTTGTCATTTTACTGTGTCTATAATTCACCTGTGACTGCTTGTTGATTTATCCCAGTGAGAAAGGACGTGACTCTGATGGTTGTTGTGGCAAGTAGTGTGTGTGTGTTTCCTGGATGCCATGCAGGAGGGGGATGAAGATACAGCCGGAAACTATATAACCAAGTTGGGATCAGCAGAGCATGTAGAACTCTTCACCTGTGGACCTCTGTGCATATCAGAACCACCTCCAACAATGATGAAGTGCAACCACCTCCTCTCGTGGGCATTTGTGCTCATGGCCTCTGGCCCACTGCTGGCCCACCCCATCACAGAATCTGCTGAGATGCCCTATCCAGGACCTGGTGAGTACAGAATAATGTCCCTATTAGAGCTTTTATGTACAACAATTTATCAATCAGCTCCCTGATAAACATTCTGTTTTTCAAATAAAATGTCATTTGTAAAGATTAATGATAGGCAAGTCATGTCCCGGCCTTTGAAGTAATTACTTGAGTGCGGCAGTGTTCAGCCAAATTCACATTAGAGTTGTGCTCTCAGAGAACAGTCTTACTTTTTCTAAAATGAACTGAAAGGCTTTAGATGATTTAAAAGTTACAAGTGATTACCAGTGATAATTAGATTATATAATGGCTGGTTTACTGCTGTAAGTGTTTTTGATTTTAAACCAACTATGTATGGTTGTTGGGTTCTCCCCAGTATCAGTGGAGGACCGAGGAATGGGCACGCTGGACGATCTGTCTCTCTCCGAGCAAAACTTCCCTCCACAGGATGCTGCTGGTCTCAGATATTCTACTCTGATATCTGGAGAGATTAACAGAGATGGTAAAAAACATTTTGGTAAAAGAATATGTGCATAGATTTATACCGCTGAACAATATCTTAATGTCAGAAGACTGATGTGCAGAGCATCACGGATAATGCATAATGTTGACATGCATTTTCTAAAGTAGTGCACAATCTCATGTCTTATACTCACCAGGTGTCAGAACAACAAATCTGCTGCCAAGGGGGATCAAAAGAGAGGTGTGTTTTCCTCTAGTGTTATCCCTAAAACAGCTCCCAATGGTAAACTAAATACCATAAATGTAACTGTAAAGTATACCTCTACAACTGTGTCTTTACTTTCAGGTGTTGTTGGAGAAGCAAAGTCTTCTAAATCCTTTCAGCCACATGCTGGGCATCCGGAAACAATTCAGGAAGAGAGCGGGGAATTCAGAGTGTTTCTGGAAGTACTGTGTCTGAAACAGCCCAAAACAAACATCGTTGCTTTATGCAAGAGGCAGGGCTTGCACTAAAAGAAAATGTCTTTTGAACCGACACAAGTACTCTCAGATTACAAAAATAAGAAACACCATACACTCTCACAAACAGAAAATGGCCATAAGTGTGACTGAGAACTGTTAATTGGAGACTTTCAGTTGATTTGTTAAGATTTACTTCTAAGTTGTTTGAAAGCTAAGTGCATATATTTGTTAAAAGTCCTAATTTATCTCATGCATAGCCATATTCGTTTTAGATGTGAAGGACAAATGTTATACAGCCTTGTATGTTGAACAGAATAAAAATGTAATATAAATAAGGCATCTCTGTGTAATTGTCTTTATTGGTAAAAGGTGATGTTGAGAAAACACACTGGTATAAGAAACCATTCTGCCATCCATAACAGTAAAAGAGGAAGCAAAAAGACGTGGCAAAGTTGGTTCTCAAGTTTTCTTAATTTTTTCCTTTTTTTATTATTTTACAGCAGAAAGAATATAAAGCATTCAGAAAACATCTTCCATATTTTAAGGGCAATTCAAAACGTTTTGCATGGCTTCAGCAGCTGAAATTTCTTTTTTTTTTTTAAAACATATCCATCGAGTCAGTGACGCTTGTACATGCACAATTACAAAAATAAAACTTACAAACAAGAAAAGGGAAGAAAAAGGAGGAAAGCAAAACACATCAGGAGAACCGAGAGGAGATGAAGCTTTTCAAGGGCTGGGAAAAGGAAAAGGGAGAGAGGGGGGGGGGGGTGTCGGGTCACATAACAGGGAAAGACAGAGAGAAAGACAGCTATAGAGGAGAGGGAAATAGATCTAACACTAGTTCACATGCAAAGTGTCGAGGACCCATAACTTTCTATCAAAGCAGGGCCGTTTTTTTCTTCTCAGTTTGGAATCGATGAAAACGTGCAGTTCGGTAAAGGGTGCCATATAATTGCTGTCCATAAACTACTGAATGCTTGTCTTGCAATACTGGCATTTGCATAAGAGTAAGTCGACTACGTGTGTCCAATCACTTGAAACTTCGCTAGGTCTATAGGTCTCCACAAAATAGTTCTTTATTGCTCTGTGTCAACAAGTGGAATATACAGTAAAACCGCTTCTGTTCTGTTGTCCTGATGCGCCTACCTTTCTCTGGTTTGGGTGCTTGGGAAAAAGAAGAGGAGGAAAGGCAGATTCTCAGGTCAATCCACAGAACATCTTGAAATTGATTATAATGCATGATAAAGAAGTGCCTATTAGCTAACCTGTCATCCCACTCAAAAATGGCAGTAAAAACAAGATTTGCAGGTGCAATTTTCATATAACTACACTCTTAATCTTAAATACCCTCTACACTTTGTCACTTAGATAAATTAAAGGCCTAAAGAAATGGCCAGAATAATACAATGATTTGACAGGGTTCCGTGACAGAATGTCAAATCATTTATCTTAATGAGCTATATATAAATGGACTCTATTCCAGGGCTAGTGTCTGTAATGTTCAAGGTTACTGGGAGGAAATGGATTATATATTATATTCATTCATTTTAAAGAGTTCCGTATCCCCATAGTGAACCCGCTTGCCCCAGATATCCCCCCCTTTTTTTTTTACAGTTAAGCACTGCTGAAAGGTTTTCCCGTTTCAGTTTTAGCTTCCTCTGCTGTGAATTACAAGTCCTGCTCTGTTTCCTCCTCCCCATTTTGGCACCCTGAGTAAAATACAGAAGGGAGGTGAACCAGTCCCTCATCCGTCACCGCTCAGTTCATAAATGAAACTGACAACTTGTCATGTCTGGATGTGTGCTGTGCAATGTCTTGTGCATGTGTCTGTGTGTACAGCGTGTCCCTTTAGTTAGTTTACTATAAATAATGTTGCAATGCCTGCAACATTGCACATTTGTCCTAAGTGAAATTGGGAATACACTGATTGAATCTAAATGAATACTAAAAAGCAAATAAAAACTCTAAAAAGTTAGGGCTTGCTCTAAAAACAGTCCTGTCCTCATGCTTTGCCATGAAAACGTCAGCAGCTACTGATTATTGATCATTGGCTGAATTTGCAGGTTTATGCCCTTCAGTCACATGCCCTCTGTCTTTCTGAGTTCTGTGACACACCAAACCAATGTTCTTCGCTTTACAGAACAGTATGCCTTTTTTAACAAGTCTATCTGGCTACCGATTCAAGGAAAATAAGCATGCTGTAGGTGCGGCTCTGTCACCCAGTTAACTATTTTACCCATGCAAGCATAATAAATCCTTCTCCTTTTATACCAACACATTGCACTGGCTTTGCATTCTACCCACACACCAGAGGATGAATGCAAGGCAACAAACCCCAGTAGTGGCATTTCTATGTAACAAGCTTTCTCAGTAGAAAATGTTGGGAAAATAAAAAAGCAAAGCTAGAGTGTTCTACTGATTCTGCTGTGCACAGGGAGTATCACTGTGGCGAGTGTAATGGGGATCATAATACAGGTTCATGCCGAGGATACAGCACTGTCTGTGGGTGACCATATTCTCTTGCAGCTCCTCAATGTCAGGTACATTGTATGCATTCTGAGACTGGAATGGTGTTATGAAAATATGAATAGGCACTTTCTACATAAATACTCTGCAAACAAACTTTACAAATCTGGTGTGTAAAAAAACAACAACAAAAAAACAAGAAGAAAACAACCAGGCAGTCAAGAGAAATAAATCAGAGAAATACCTATTTAGCCTAATGACAATTTTAAAATAAATAATGACAAAAAAAAAATCAAGTTCTCCAGTGGCACTTGGCTGAATTATCACATGTTTGGATACAGAGTACACTTTCTGGTAGGAATATATTATAGGACTTAGACAGCAGCCAACAGGCACCTTTAACAATTCATCTGTTATTCTCTCTCAAATTGTTATTACAGCTCAATCTAAACAAATATATCATCCAGTGTACAAGATACATCTTATACTTTATAATTGGCACTAGTGCACTATTTAACACATTAGTTACTACAGCCTTTTTAACTCATTGACTCTTTTAATGTTGTCCTCCTGGCTAGAATTACATTAGCACCTTTTACATTTGGAAAGGTTCATTTTGCAAGCATGCATTCAACTGCATGATAAAGAAACGCAGTCAAGTACAATTTGTAACACTATTTTTTTCTTCTTTAACCTTGACAAAGAAAAAAAAAAGAAATACAAGAATAATTTAG
Source organism: Atherina boyeri (assembly GCA_029874935.1). Classification (NCBI taxonomy): domain Eukaryota; kingdom Metazoa; phylum Chordata; class Actinopteri; order Atheriniformes; family Atherinidae; genus Atherina; species Atherina boyeri. The sequence continues at coordinate 4,111 of JAPMNP010653265.1, read as the reverse complement.
TCACTGACAGCCTTGATCGGGGACATATCTTATAAAGCATTTTGTATTGGGACAATATTGCCACCAGTTTACAACAAGGATCAACCTATAAATCATAAATCAATGCTCGATCCAAAATATTGCACGTCCGAAGAGACAAATCTTTTTTCAGTGACAGAGAGTAATAACATAGGTTACTTTACAGGGATCCACTGGGCAAGGCTGCCGTTTACAATCTTTTATTTCAGACAAGATGCCTTGGTGATCATATCACATTCCATTTTCGTTGACAACATAAAATTTAACACAGCTTTGATATGGTAGATTCAGGGACAAGTAAATGCTTTACATATCTGGATGCTGGAGACATGATAGACTTAAATGCTTTCTGTTTAGAAATGAGACCTTCTACAACCTGTGTACCTCATTGTTTTTAAAATCCTCTGCCAGTTGTGACATTATGGTCTTCAGTGCTAGTGTGTATTTCACTGTATAATTATCTGTTCTGCAAAAATTAACTTATCTTCTTAAGCTATATAGCATTCACATACCTTGGCACCATTGGCAAAAGTTTCTTGGGAGCCCAAATAAATGAACTTAAAAAAAAGAAGAAGAAGAAAAAAATAACATACTTGTTTAAAGATCATTTTGAAGACCTCTCCTAACACTAAATACAGTATTTTTTTAATTTTTTTTTTATCATATTGCAATAATGTCATGCTTTAGCAAAATGTTCATCTTGAGAACAATCAAAATAAAGTAAATTACTCTAATAGTGAAATAGTTTTAATTTTTACAGAGCATAGCCACTACTGCTTTTGTTGTTTTTTCCCCCCCATTTTGACTCTGTTCATACTTTTCATGCACATAACTCATTTTTATCCCAGTTATTTACACTATATACAAACAATACAACCATACTTCTTCGGCATTCAAACAAAACTATACAAATATTCTGTTTTTGTCTCGTACCTGTTTTTGACCCATTTTTAATGAATAAAATAATATATTTCTAAAATACAATCCCCACAGGGAACATGTGTTTTTTTTCCTACGTACTTTCAGCCTTCTTTATATACAGAAATCACTCAATTGTCAAAAATATGGATTTGTCAAACCCCTATTTTGGGACAAGCTTAGGGACCCCTAAAAGAATCTCTAAGACGTCAAGGCAATGTATGTGATCTTCCCCTCAAAAGCCTTAACAGGCTCTGAAGTTCATTTAAAAATAACAATAATAACCTGCATGACCATAGCATGACCATTACAACACAAAATAGGCAAGTTTTTTCATCTCTTGTAAGGTTTCAGAAGGGCAGTCAATTGAACAAGCAGAACTGAAATAAAACAAACAGGACAACACAGAGATAACTTCATTACAGAAATGGTAGAGGCTCTGATGATGGTGGGTATGGATATGTGGGCCACTAAAAGGGAAAAGAAACAAAAAAAATTTCAGAGGATAGGCTGAAAGACTAGACCATAAGCACACAAGCAAAGACTTTTCTTGCCAAGAAGTCATGCATTTTTTTCTTGGTAGGATTTAACAACATATAGCCTGAAGATACAGATCACCAATACATTGGACATGATGGAAGAAATACATTGGACAATATGGAACAAATTCAAGTAATAAAGTGACAATATATATACGATAAAGCATAGTTTTTTTTTTCTTTTAAGAAATGTCATCCCAAATCTGTTTCTGCGTGTTTAAACCCCTCTACATTCATTTGTAGCTCCGCCCATGTGGGCAGACTGGTGGGGCAGAGCACAATAGGACAGGAGGAGCTGTAGAGCTAAATCGAATATCATATAATCTACAGCAGTGGATAAACATGGGCATGTGGGTTATCGCTATAATTGATTAAAAAAAATCCTTCTTTGAATGGATTGATTGGTCACTTAAAAAATCATGAAATACAATTAGAGCCCAGAGTGTTTCTGCATGGTCTCTCTGTCCTCTGAGATCTTCTGCAGCAGTCTTTTCTTTCTTTTTTTTACATCCCTTGAGGTCCTCACGAGTGACAGACCACCTGTCTCGTGTTGTCTTCCTTCATCGTTCAAAACCTCTTTACATCCAAAATAAAAGAAAACAGAAAACATAAAGCAATCCATGAAAAAGTGCAAAAAATGTCGTGAAGCAAATGTTCTGCACCCCCCCCCNCCTTTTTAGTTTATAATCCTGTAGAAGTTGCCACTCTCCAACCAAAATCAAGTCAGTGGAAAGAATAGACGTGGGAAAAAAATGCTCTTGTACATGTAATAGTAGTCGAACCAGTAACACTGCTGTAGTTGTAATAATTGCAGCGCTTGCATTGATGTTTCTTTTTTTCCTTTCATTCTGTTCTTTTGTAAAATGTCTTGGGTATAAACAAAAAAGAAAAAAGGAGTCAGGAGAGTGATGTCACATCGCAAGGGGGCTCTTTTGAGCGGTCTCATGTTCCCTGGCCCTTTTCAATTCTTTCACCCTGGAACACAGAGACAGATAAGCGTCCATAAATAAAACATGCATGTAGTGGCAGGTTTATCATGATACAGACGCACACATACATAGACACACAAAGGCTTAGTAGTATCACACTGTTCAGCCAGAGCAATCAGAAAGTGATCAAGTCAGCCCAGATCATCAGGAGCTACAGCTGCTCTGTGAAAGGAAGTATCGGTCAGAATTGAATCAAACTTGCACTTTGGAAGGCCCAAAAAGAGGGAATCAAAACACAGTTAGAGAATCATTCTTACGTAGAAAACATAATGGTAAATTGTATAAAGGGGCTTCTGTGACAACATTAACACAAAAACATTGAAGTAATAATCATAACTAGAATCATTCTATACTGAAACATATATATGTATATGTTAGAGAAGAGAGTCAGACTTCGCAGGTGCAAACACATGCACAAACTGTAAGTTTGTGTGGTGCATCTTCTCATGTTGAACTGGTTCGCTCCCTAGAGGTGTTAATCTGTTAAAACACTAAGCTGTATATTCGGTGGGTGGAGGAGACTATTGTTTGTTTTTTACACTGTGACCTATATGCTATCATAGCCTGCTAACCTACATCACAGCATAACAGACAAACCTGCAATATGAAGCGGTAACAATCACACCTGCTCTAAAAGCATGGTAACCTGTTATAAACATGGAACCTGAAAGTAACAGCTGGTAGCAGCAAAAAGGCAAATGTCAGTTTAGAATAATGCTGAGTTTTCTGTGACTTGGGCAAATCTTTGACTACTTTTTTCTTCTTTTAAATTTGCTCTAATGAATAGGTGGGCGTATAACTTAAATGGCTTTGCACAGTTTTGACAAACAGAACTTTGTGGGGTTAAATCCTCCTCACAGTCTGTCGAGTGGCTAGAAACAGAGCATACAGTTAGCCAGGCACCCAGAAGGACAGCTACTTGAGAAACAGCAGGTTCATAGCATGCCTAAATGTGGAAGAGCAAGGCTCATAGTTGTCACCACTTTACATGCAGCAGGAAAAACATAGTTGAGGAAAAAGCCTCCTGTACATTTCAAACTGGCCATCTGCATAACCACACAAAGCTTAAATAAAAAACAAAAACAACAAAACAAACAAATGAACAAAATGTAATTTCCAAGGAGAGAAAGACAGAGATAAAGAGTCAGAGAAGTGTCTGTTAAGTGTTGCAGTGATAATAGTCATTCATAAGCATTTTGTTAGTTGAGATTGAGTTTTTGCTCTTAATCTGAGCACCTCAGTCCACCTGTGGCTCCAGTCGGCAGCCTTCATGCAAGCAGGCATCAAGCAACAGTGATGAAGGATGAGGAGGATTGGGGGTGGGGGTGGGTAGGAGAGAAAGAGCAAAAGAGAAAATGAGAGAGGAAAGAGGGGAGAAAATGCCATGGCTGAGGCTTCAGGAGGAGATAACTGCATTATTAAAGAGTGAGAGTAAGACAAAAAAGAGGTTTAGGGAGGAAGAGGCCTACAGAATGAACAGGTTGAGAGAGAGAAAGAGAGAGAAAGAAAGAGGAGGGGAGGCACGAACTGAGTTGCTGAGGCTGCACTCACCCGCTTGAACAGTCTATGGTCCATCAAGGGGCTTGGCATAAACAGCAAAACAATACCAGACAGCTATTAGCACACAGTAGGTACTGTGAGGGAGGG
>JAPMNP010653246.1:0-10466 GCA_029874935.1 Atherina boyeri | reverse complement strand
AAATCAAGTTGTAGACAATAAATTACCAGACAGTCCTGCAGCTCTCTTATTTCATGTCTCTCTTGGATGACCACAGCTAGCATCACAGATCTCCAGCAGACCAGAAACAGCCATGTTAATTTTTGTCCTCCATTACTGATTAGCTCAATGTAATTCATTCCTCATCAAATCCACCAATTTCTCACTACCATTGACATCTGAATAATCTTAACGTTGATTGGCTGTCACAACATGAATTCTAGAATTTGCATATCCGTGTCCATTCGCATCAGCTGACATGAAAAACGTGTCTTTTCATATGTTTTAATTTTCTGTAAATGTTATCACCCCACACAAATCGCTCAGTTTATACATACATTGGAGCACTGTTTCTTGACCTGTTTCTATTGGCTGGTGCAGCTTCATGACTTTAGGATGACATACATTGAGGTCCCTGTTATTCAATCTTTAGCTGAAATTATTGTTCTAAACTTTTTTTTTTCTTTTACAGCGAGCAAAACTGGTTATACAAAACATTACTTAAACATGAATAGATTGATTTCTCGCCCTGACTGGTGCTGTATTTATGCACCCTTTGCAGGAATCAGTGTGTGCAAATGATGGAGTGGATTATGAGTGAGTTTTCAGGTGACAATCCATTACCAGCAATTGAACAGTTAAAATGCAAGGAATTGTTTTGTTCAAGATTCAAGCCCCAACCTACAAGCCATGCCTTTTAGTAGAAATCTCCAGCTTAGAGTGGCATCAAGCCGAGCAGTTATATCAACTTTTATACTATTTTCTAAAGCTAGAGGACATATCTTTAGAAAATTAAGCTCAAAATAGCATTTTTTAGTGTTTCTGCATTCAAGTCGCTTAGAACCAATGGCAGTCACTAAATATATTGGTATTAGCATTCATCATTTACTGCAGCGCTGGTTCCGCCCACAACACAGAGGCGAATTGCTAATGAGCTACTGCCGCTCTGCAGAAGCAAAGTCCTGGAAAATAGCACATGTTTTGTGATTTGGGATAAAAACTGCATAATCATAATTTAAAGACCAATAAGAACGTTTTAAAATTGCTCAAAAGATTATCAGAGTGGCTCTTTAAGCCTTCAGTTGTAAGCGAGTTTTCCCACTGACTTTTCTCCTTTTATTTCCTGCTTTACTTGACAGCTGTATAAAAAAACACACACAAACATCATCACTAAGCATGTTGAAGGCATTGATGTGATGAACTGTTGACCCAGGCAAGGTGACCAATCGTATTCTGCCATCATTACTCTCCTTTTTCAATATTAACCTCCACTTTAAACCATGTATATACACTTCTGATTCTGTCCTCCAGTCTAGGAGGTGTAACCAAGATCAGCCCCCATTCCCTCCCTGTAGACAATCAAAAAAGCCTCACTCAACCCAAAAGAGCCCCTGTGTTACTTCCTTAACCCCCCTAAACCATATGATTCCAGACAACCCCCTCCTGTGATTAAATCCCAGCCCCAGGTGAACTCTTTCTTGGCTCGGGCCACTGCCGCCTCCTTCAGCTCAGGGACACAGATGGGGGATAAAGGTGAGGTGATGGAGGAGGGGCCATTCTCCTCTTCTGTTGTTTTATTCAACCGTCTCTGCAAACATTAAGCATGAGAACATATTAGGAAGTTAGTAGAAAAAAACACGGGGATGAATGTACCTCACTTACGCTGACAACCAACTTCCCGAACTCTGTTTCTGCTTTTTCGGACACACACTAACACACAACCCACTCACGGGTCAAAACGATGATATCTGAAACCACCAAGCTGTGAAACTGTTGTCATTTTCCAACAATGAGAGGCCAGATTTTTGTGAGCCTCAGGGCTCAGACATGCTCACAAAACCTGTATCATCTTCAGTCCATTTGATGTGATCGTATCCACACGATAAAGCCACTGATGGGTTTATTTTCTCTGCAATATTTGCAATCCACCACCAAAACCATTTGTTTTCGTGGTGGATTGAAGTAGCTCCGCTTTAATCCATATGAGAGTTGGAACATTTTGTGGACAGGCCAACAGTAGGTACTGTAACCGCATCACATATGATTTTCCTTTTTTTATTATTATTATTGTCATTATTGTCATCAGTTTGTTGTACAAGTATGAAACAGATTCACCAAAAAGATTAAAGGCTTTCAAACACACAAAGGGATATCCAAATAAGATTTTTAGCATTTAGAAATTAAATACAGAGACCCAAAATGCTTAAAGTTGTCCCATGGAACGTGATTTGTATTCGGACCCTCATGATTAGAACCACTTTGTAAATGGAAACCAAATCCAGAGAGAACAAACAGTCTTGCTTTTGAAGTAAGTTTGAAATGTGAAAAAGTAGACAAACAGCACATCAATAGAGCAAGTTCAGCAAACTGAAGAAAACACAAGCCGAATGAATGTGTATTGTTCACAGCAGGTGGTCTGCTTTTTCCTCGTTTTTTTCCTACAGGCATAAGAAACTGTATAGTTAAGCGTGTGTGTGTGTGTATGTGTGTGTGTGCATGTTTCTGATCTTCCCCTGCATTGTTTTCTCTGTGTGTTAGCATCAACGTGCATCCTTGCATGTAAGGCTGTGTGTATTTCATCCTCCCCAGGCACCGAGGAGATGTGTGTGTTTGTGTAGTATGGATTGGGTCAGTGCAACCAGGCGTGTTTTCAAACACAAGCTACCAGACAGATCAGGGTTCCTGCACAGGTCTGTCAAGTGTGGAAATAAGTGAAAAAGAACAAAAATATTAGTTCGATCTCGGTCGTGATGGGTTTGGGTTTTACACAACAGAAGAGCAGAGGCTGGGTGAGAGGACATCAACTTTGTTGTGGTTTGCTCCTTGAAAACAGCGCTGTGGTCATCAGGGTTGCTTTCTCCAGAAGTTATTCTTAATTTTGGCGTGAGAAAAGAGAACTATTTGGAGCGAATGATACCTCTGCATCCAGGTTCTGCAGGTTTGTCTAACAAGCTGCCAACACTTCACAGGTAATCTGATATCGGCCCTCCTTTTTTTTTTTTTTGTATCAACCAAAATGTATTGACAGGAAGTAGCGTTAGAATCTGGCATTAAATGCTGGTTTCTTTTTATAAAGTTTCTTTGTAGTTAAAAAAAAAACTTTTCTAAAGGTGTTTAAAAATGTGTCTCTGTGTAGCACAGGGAAACTGTAAATGATGATCAGCTTTATTTAGGGATATCAAAAGTAGACCATTGCGATTGATTATTAGAAAAGTTTCAGGATAAATTTGCAATTTTCAGGTTTGCATTTTCATCTTGAATATTATGTGAAAATTCATAGTGCTTTAAAGGCATACTTAGAAAACCAGCACATTGACTTGAGCCATTTTAATCCTCCGGATACATGTTTGAATACCCACAAAATCAAGTATTTCCCTGTAGAGATACAGCCACCTCTTGGTTTCCTTGTCCAATTTTATTTTATGTCAGAGATTTCTTCTCTAGGCTGCTACCTAATATCATAATGGAGACTTATTTCGCTCTTTGTAAGATCCTTGGTAAAAATCATTGACTGTATGTTAAATGGACAGACGATCCCTGTAGGATTGTGAAAAGCAGAATTGAAACTTGATGAGAGGTTCCAACCGCCGTCACATGGCAGCGTCACATGTCTCGTTTCTCCCGCAATATAGAAAAATGGGCAACGAGTTGGAACTGAGAGGGGGGCTGTGAGCGGGGAAGTGGATGATTGACACCTAGCTGCCCGTAGCTAAGAGCTAACCCAGAGCTAACGGGAGCTATCAGACGTAGGCGAGCTAAAGCTAAGGCGTGACTGTTAGCCGGCCAAAAACCCTGGTTGTGCTTCTCTGCACCCCTCTGCCTCGTCTTGCCGCCAGATTTTGGCGCAAATTCAAAAGCGGGAGCAAACCGCTAGCCACAAACGCTACCACTGACTGCATCATATTTTACCTGTAATTTAAAAGGGCATGTCCCCATTTATGCACAAATTAAGACTGTCACACTGGCTTCACTGTTGTTTGCCGGATTTTGCTGCTTGGTCAAAATATTGCTCCAGAGATTCAGTACAACAGCTGTTACATACCATGAATTTACAGCCCTTTTCACACTGCAGTTTTAAGATGCATATTCACTTACTCAATTTCACCCCTTTCTCGTCTTAAAGTGTAACTCTTTTGAAATCATACACACAAATTTATGCAACTAGGCAAACATGAATTTGATCATAATTTACACTTAATAACACAGACAGATCATCAGCATAAGTAGGAGCTATAGAGTACAGTCTGGGAGCTCACATCAAAACACGAGGCAAACATGACTGTGGATTTCAACATAGTCAGACAGTAGATCTTAAAATAAGTTGAAATCCTCCGTCACACAGTGGATCCATAAACCCTTGGCATCAATACTGGGCTCGACCGTTAAAGTTAAAGTTTTTAAGATGCTAACGTTAAGAACTGCTACCATTAATGTAAGTTTCTTTCTTCAGTGGTGGGTTCATCTGATGCACGGTTGATGTTGCTTCTATAACAAGAGATTTTCATACATAGTGATGGAGTTGTGCTATGTTTTGTCACTCCTTCCACATAAGATTTAATAGTTGCATGATCTCACACGTTGGAGGAAATAAAGAGGAATCCTATTCTTCTAAATAAAACGTTCTTGATTCTGAAATCTGCTTCTGAATCAGCCTACAAATGGTTTGCAGCCATGGTTAAAGCTTACAGGAAACGAGGGTTTGATACTCCAAAGCTGCATGATTCATTTGAAGTATCACTTTAACACATTCCCCATTAGTTTGGTTGCTTTCTTTTTTTTTTCCCTTTCTCTGAACAGGACAGCCACGTTGGAAGTGTTTCACTCCTTCCACCATCTGCTGTCACCAGACACTCTAAAATCTTTCTTTCCGTTTGTTCTGGAGGAACAGCGCCCTCCTTCTGTTTCGTGCCACAAAGCAGTCCAGCAGGTTTTCCTCCAAATCTGAGCAGGTGGCTCACGATGAAAAATGTAGTGAAGAGCCTGTTGGACAAGCTGACAGTTTTATCATAATGTGCTTATTTTTATTCTAATGCACCAAAATGTATTCGGAAATGACTTATTACTATTAAAATATACATGGCACAGTTAATGTGGCATCTAATTTCAGGTAGTAGCAGAGTAGATTTGGCCCCAGTGCAGCAGCTTAAATACCGCAAAGACACTTCAAAGTGTTCCCATAGTGTTGCACTAAGCAGTGTGTTTGAGAGCAGAGGGGGACTTTAGCACACCAGATGGACTCTGTCACGCTCCGGCTCGAGGCCTATCTGCCGGCCTCAGAATTTCATTAGTAGCTTGGCCCCGGTCGCAAGTTTGAAGAGCATAAGAGGTTCGATCAAAGGATTAGCAGCACATCTGAAGCAACAAATGGTCCACTTTTTTTTTCTCTTCTTCTTCTTTCTTGTTTTTTTCCACCCTCCCACCTCCACAAAGTGCTCAGACCTGGCCAAAATGTAGTCGGTGGGGTCTTGTCAAACATAAAATCAAATTTTGATACAACTTCTTTTTGTTTTTATTTTGTAATAGTGTCGGATAAAATCTGACTGAGGTTTTTTTTTTGTTTGTTTTATTTCCTTTTTGTCTAAAACTGACATCAATCATTAAAATGGAATTTTTTTAAGGTATAAACATTAAAAACCTTGATAAATTCTCAAATGCTTCAATGCTGTCTGTTGCTTTTCAGTCCCTGTACCGTCATTAACGGGGAGTATACTGTGGGCAGAGTGGTTAAAATAAGGTGGCAGAGGTTAAAATCAACCAAACTCCCCGCCCACCCCAGATCGAACAACATGAACAGACCTCTTTGAGTTTGTTGAGTTGCTTGAACGCACCGTTAGGTAACAGTGTGTCCACTATCTTCTATTTTTTTTCCCTACTTCCCTCCTTCCTCTATTTGATCAATGAACTCAATTACAGCCATGTCCTGAGGTTCCTCTCAACATGGCACCCTCTCATCCTCTCCTCCCTTCTCTCTCTGATGATGCATCACACAAACCACACCTGACTCCTCCAACAGCCCCCCTAACAATCTCTTCAATAAATAAGAGGGGCATGGCCGGAGCACCCCGGCTTCCCGCTCCTCTCTATCTCCTGCTTTCTCCAGCCTGAGCTTCACACTCTCCCTTCCTAACAGCTCCAGTGCCCAGCCTACGTCTGATTCCTCTCTGCAAGGGTAGCCTCTAATAGATTCCCCCAACTCCCATGTATTATTAATGCTTACTGCTCTCCAAGGTGGCAGTGACAAATAGGGAGCAAAATTCACTGACTAGCGGTGAATGTACTTTTTAGTCATGCTTGAGCTTCCCCTAGTCCATACTGCTGCCAGTTGGAAGATTTGTCTCTTCCACTCCCTCTCGCTCTTCATCTCTTTGTGACTCTACCTTTTCATCCTGGCTGCGAAGGAGCACAGAGATGCCGACTACATCCTGCTGGGGAACAGAGAATGAAACCAATATAATGCAAGGAAAATAAATCCATCTCTCCTTACTAAAAGTCTCTTCTTACTTTATTTTCCAACAAACTATTTCATCCATCACTATTTGTTTATATCTTTAACAGCAAATAATCAAGTTTATTTAGATTTAGAATTAGTTTGCAATCAATATTCCTGTAATGAAGGAGGACCTGGAGCAGCATTTTGTATGTTTTATAATGAAAATGTTGTTTTGTTTAATGGACATGGTCAGATGACCCTAATTTAATGTTTCTACTTGCTTCAGACAATGACAAATAAGGGCTTTAGTGAAACTTGATCATTCAGTTGTGTTTTAGAAAATCTTTTTTTTTTAACTACGTTTTAGATTTTTATAAATGTATATATATTTTAAACCTACAGTATGCACAAAATTTTCAGGAAGATTCGGCCAAATGAAAGATTTAAAAAATGATACATCACTCCTGAAATGGCTAAACTACTCGGATGAACACACACAAAATAAATGAATAAATACAGAAGTAAATTGATCATTCAAAAATAGGGGAAAATTAGCAAAATTAAATAATTTTTCAACGTTAGAAAAACAACAATACAAAAATCCCGGTCACCACATCAAAAATCACCACGTTTTTTTTCTTTTTCTTTTTTTTTAATGAAACATAAAACTTTATTTTGTTGGAGCAGATGTAGCTATATGACTGATGGACGATACCTTTTACTCTTTTCACAATTAGATCCTGTTGAGAAATTTGACTATTTATTATCATACAGTCTACATGAATGGAAGCTTCATGACACTTTGGAAAAGACAGCTTGATTAATTGGTCAAAGAATTTTTTTTTAGCGATGGCACTTATTATGAAAATTGGCAAATACACAAGTAAAGCGGAACAATTCGTTTTGTAATGAAGTCTCACTTTTATTCTCTCATTAGAAAAGCAAGACCCACTTCCTCTTTTGTCAGGTTTGAGGTTCAATAACATTTTGGATTGTACTTGTTCAACAATAAAATTAATCCTGATGAATACAATTTCCCTAATAACTGTGCATGCAGTGTATTACTGTTTGCTCACAGCATGTAAGCTTTTTGAGAAGCAGCAAGGGATTTTCAGACTTTCTTTGCCCCTCATTTCACCTTTCAGCAGTAATTATTAATGTGTATTAATGCAGGAAATGGCATTCACTTTTGGGATGAAAAGCTTCTGGCTTAACTGGATACCCCCTCATGTGAAATCAAACCTCCTGAACCTTGAAACAACATAGCGCATTACAACAGCGACATGACATTGTAACACTGGGCAGTCGCCTCACTGTTCGTGTCCTCGAGCTCAGAGAAATTACAAAGAAATGTTGGTTCCGTTAAACCAAATTGGTAGTAACGTGTGCATGTGATTCTTGTAAATAAATGCTTTTTAAGACACAAATGAGGCCATGTCAGTGTGCAGAGATGAGCAGAGGATCTATCTGAGGTATATCCCCCGTTTAACTCTTGAGTGAAGCCTCATGGTAACCTTGTCCAGCAGGGACGGTTAACTTGGGCTCGGAGGCACCTGGATGCACCAACACACAGTGGAAATGTGGATTGTGGTGAGAAAAAACATATTCTGGATGTTTTTTGGAGTGAATGGCTGCCGTATGTTTTGGACCGTCCGGCAACAGGAGCGTCCACTGTTGTGGAAAAAGTCCAAAAGCTGGGCTCTTAGGTTGTATCAGAGCTTGTGTCAAAGCTCATTTCCACTTCTGTGAATGCAGCATTAATGCTGAAAGGTTTTACTTCTACATATGCTGCCTTCAAGACCACACCTCTTCTAAGGATGTCAATGTATTTTTCAACCAGACAATGCAAAAACAATAGCCTTTTATTTGAGCATTTATGACCCAAACATGTTTTGATGAGCATACTGACACCTTGTCAGCTCACCGCGGGTGCACCTTTAAGCCTGTTGCCAATTTTTCTTTAATGCAATCGGGTCGGATTTCCCTGCACTGTTTCTGACTCCTTACTAAAAGTATCTTCTTTCTTTATTTCCCCCAAAAAATCATGGCTACCATTTCATAAAACATGAACGTTAAGCACGTTCATGTTAAAGGTTTCATGCTGCCATCACCGCTGGTAAACAATTAGCCTACACTCACAAACTGTGTGTATATTTCATTGCAATGGGATTGTGAGAATACACAGGAGCGACTAGGGATGTGAATCTTACAAAACCCATGATTTGATTCCGATTTATGGAGTGACGATTAGATTCAGAATTGATTCTTGATTCAGAATCGATTCTCGATTCACTATCAATACTATTAGAAAAAAAAGGTCCCAATTCCAGCAGGGCTGAGACAATGTGCTTTTCTCCCGATTCAATTCTTTCAGGATTTTTTTTTGCAAGTGTCGATTTAAATTTCAATTGCGATTCCTCAATATTGCAGATTTTTTATTAACTATAATCTTGAAAAGATATATAATTTTCTGAATGTTCTACTTCCCACATCTTAAATCTTAACAACAGAATGAATGAAAAATATAGACTTTCTTAAGTAAACTGCTACATTCTTAAATACACTTCATATTAAAGTGAACTTAAACTTTTTTTCAAAGTCTGGACTGCATGTTTAAAAAAAAATAAATTGATTAAAAAAAATCTATTCAAAATTGTTAAACAAAAATCCCGATTTTTATGTGAATCTATTGTTTTCTCCCACCCCTACAAGCGACACAGCAAAACTTGGATAACTTGTGAAGTTGTGCACGTACGAGCACGTGCTGCGAGAACAAGTAGAAAGGAAGTACAGTTCCATTTTTTGGCCACAGGTGTCAGTTGCGAGTTGAAATTTCCGAAACCTGCATATAGCCTGTTTAAGCTGATGAGACTAAATGTGTTATGTATTCGGTTTATCGTGTCTGTAATTGGATAAATCTAACTAAATGTTACAGTTCCTGTAATTTTTTCAATATTTTATATTCATTAAAATAGAAAATAAAAAAAGATATTTATTGATTTCTTTCTCATTTATTTGATAAAGTTTGTAACGTTATCAATTTATATATATTATTATTACTCTATATCACCATTGTGTGGAGCTAAATAAATTTAAATTCCTCTCAAAAATACAAAAAAAGTCCTAATAGAGTTTTTTTTCCTTTAAATTCACACATAACGGTCTCATTGTACATGTGGATACAGGCACAAACCCCACTCCCTTTATAAGCTCCACAGTTGACATCCAGCCTCGAGGGACAGAATCCAAAGCAGTTAACCCAGATTTCTGTGTCTTTTTGGCTCTTCACCTCTCCCTGATCGCTCTACCTGGATGTGACAGAAACGGCAGCATCAACACAACACAACATTTGCCCTCTGAAAAACAGCTCGGCTCACCACTAATCACACACTCCAAGCCTTTCAGGCGTTTTTCAGCCATGAGACAAGCCTACCTGGAAGTGGTCGCATCTGTGACTCAGAGCTCAGAGAATAACAAAGCATATGTCACCTTGTTGACACCTTTTTTTTTTTACGCGCCTCCTGGTGCCGAGAGCGTTGTGTGAATAAAGCTGCATCACCTGTTGAGCTGCACAGGGGAGCAGAACTCTTCAGTGTGAAGATGGTGTATACAAATGTTTAGCAGGTGAAAATGGTGACATATTACAAGCATGATGATTGTTTTGAATTTTATTTTTATGTGCGTTATATTTTTTCTCTTCAGCAAGCCTGACTAAAAATTAGTTATGCCAATAATTTGTTTGCTATGTCAGATCATATTTATAAAAGCAATTTCTTTTCATGATGTGCATCAGTTATTTTGTTAAAAAGGCAAAAAAAACACCTAAAGCAAGTATGCATCAGTATTTTTTGTTATTTTGGGATTTAAAGGTGCCATATGTAAGAATTAGGATTCATCTTTATTTTAAGTTATCATTAAATGTGCTGATATGTTACAAGACATACAAAAATTATGTTAATTTCAAATACTTATATCACTGACAACCGTAATTTAGCCAGGATATTCTCATTTCAAAAAC
>JAPMNP010653238.1:0-11160 GCA_029874935.1 Atherina boyeri | reverse complement strand
ACCTTCAACCTTCAATTGGCATGATTTTTGTCTGCTTTTTACATGAACTACCATCCTAATTAATTTTTAGGCTTTGGCAGCCACACTTTCATTTTGGCAGCACTGAATGATCAAGTTCATGTGGTTTCTTTTGTTTTTTAAATGTGTCACTTATCCATGAATGCAACATGAGTTGTCAAATATCACAATATTCCAGAAGTATGATTTTATCAGACTGCTGGCTATTTGTTCATATCCTTGTTGCGGTATTTGACCCTTTAGTGCAAGTTCCAGCTATCAAGTACAGTGTAGTGCGGTAAACCCAAAGAACAATACTGTGTAACACTAGCGTCCGGTCTGGACACAGTGTCCTGGGTCACTGCTCATCACTATCTGATGGCATTTGCAGGTTCATTTGACTTGGCCTCAGTTACACAGATCGGATTATTCCACAAAGAAGACAACAAGTAGTCCTCTCTGTGCTCAGGGCAGCTCAAAGGAGATCACTTCAGGCAGAAGTCATTAAAAAAACTTGAAATTTAGTCTTTCAACCGAGGCCGTTTTATATAATTTTAAAAATAAGATTCAGTGCTTGAAATCTGCTTGGGGGGAGGTTAACCTCTCACGCAAAGCTGTGAGGTAAGATTTGGTGAGGAGCAAAGGGTCTAAAAGTAGATATGGAAACGCATTGTTCTGCTCGGCTGCACTACAAAGAGGAACATTTGATGAGCTGCTAAAAGAAGAAGGGCATGGGATTAGGTTTTAGGAATGAAGCCGGAAAGAATGGAGCTGGATAAAGCAGAAGGTAGTGGGGAAGCTTAAAACTGGCAAAGCTGACAGGGAAGTTGAGGATGAAGGCGGGAAGTCATTTAGTGTTAAGGTGGGCTTTATTAAGACCCCCAAACTCAACTTTTTTGTAAGAATTTTCTTTGATACATATCTACATTTTAGGGCTATTTCTAATAGTCTCTTTAAAACCATGAACTAGTTTTTATAACGGTAATATTTTTAAAATACACGATAAAACTGTAACTTTGAGGGTCAGGATCGAGAACAGCCTGAACTTCAGTTTCTCCATGATGTCACAGCAACTGTTACAAGCCAGAAATTCCAACCTGGTACCCTGTGTTTGCCTGCTAGCCAATAGCAACAGTTACACAAATGTAAACACACACACACTGAGATGATTCAGCTAATTCACATGACTGTAAGGTCAGGAGTCAAATGATTCCTTGTGGAGGCTGATGCTGTTGACAGGCTCGGCTCCAACACCTTTCCAGTAGCCCCCCCTAAATCTAGACTTATCAAAACAAAGAATGCCGTTGTTAGATGCAGCCTCGGCTTTTGAGAGTAATGACCAGGTGAAGCGTCACCAAATTTGTTCAAGACTTATTCTCAGGAGTGCAAGTGCCTCTGTAAGAATGTAACCTAACAAACATAAAGTAAAGAGGCGGTGGGACAGAGAGTCTTAGCAGCTGACAGGCTGAAACTTATGTTTTCTTTCGTCTGTTTTCTGTCTCTGCTGTAGCTCCTGGAGCTTATCGCCAAGTCCCAGCTCCCCTCGCTCAGTGGAGTGGCGCAGAAAAACTACATGAATATTCTGGAGAGAGTTGTTCAGAAAGGTGAGCCCCATCGCTTATATCTTCCTCTTGTACATTCTTCTATTGGTTTACCTGTGAGTTTTGTTTTATGAAGGCCTTTTGTTTCTTTCCAACTTCATTTTTTTCTCTTCTAAATATGTGTCGCTATTGCATATTTGCCTCCTTTTTAATTTTTAATTTTATTTTTTTATGTCAAGCTACACACTGTAGCTTACTCCTCATCTTCATAAACTATAAACAGAAACAATGTAAGTGTAAGCCATTGTTTGCTCCAATAAGTTATAAAATGAGCCTAGATAATATCTGAGGAAGGCTGGGGATTCAACTTAATGCTGTAATGACACAATGTGAAACACTGACAGTCACCAGACCCCTTAGCAAGCCACAGTGTAAACTAAATGTTCCTCCTGCTAAACAGAGATTTGGGTTGTTTAGGTGGCGCTATGAAACCTTTTGGCCAAATATTATGAATGTATCGAGGGGGAGATGGCAGCCACTCCAAAACATTCTAATGCTCTGCATTTAGTTGACTCCTGATAAATGGTTTACTGTCTGCTAGGTTGTTTGTTTTTGTATGATTCAAGATGAAAACTTCACTCTGGGTTGTCATCGTATTAATGAATGTTAAACTCTCCACAGTCTTAGATGACCAGCAAGACGTCCGTCCTATCAAAGAGCTGCTGCAGACGCTGCACATCTCCCTGTGTGGTCTCGTTCAGGACATGGGCAAATCTGTCCTGGTGGGGAACATCAACATGTGGGTGCACCGCATGGAGAACATCCTGCAGTGGCAGCAGCAGCTGGACAACATCCAGATAAACAGAGTAAGCATCTGCCCACAATGCAGACTCCAGAAGTCCTTGATTTTCCATTATATTCATGATTGGTCCTTCCACATCTCTGCTTCAGCCCACATCTCCAGGCATGACTCTGACTGACCTGCCTGCCAGTCTGCAGTTGAACATCATGCAGTGTCTGTCAGATGGCAGGGACTTGGTCAGCCTGGGGCAAGTGTGTCCAGAGCTGGGGGCCCTTACTGAGGACAGGCTGCTGTGGAAGAGACTCTGCCAGTACCATTTCACAGACAGACAGGTATGTGGGGCATTCTGCACACATGCTTGAGTAAAGTGAATCATGCAAACAAGCATTTGCCTACATCTACGCTTTAAATGACTTTGTGTAAGAATTACTGACATCTAACGTGTTGCGTATCGAATTAAAACGAATGATGAACTCTTGCATGACTGCATTTCAGACACATATTGCAACAACGGTAGCTGCTGTTTATCAAAAAGCCTCAACGACAGATTAAATCATGTCATCCATTACTGCAGGGAGTCGATTTACTATTATCTAGATTATTTACCCTGTATGCTCAAAACAACAATAGCAACAACAAAACATGCAAGTTCACTATGGTGTTGTTGACTCTATCCAACAGAGATGAATTGTGGCTTCAACAAGTCGTCTCCATGCTGTGTATTTGTTCTGCTCAGACACTTTTAGTGTCAAGATATAAGCAGAACTACCGGCTGACCTGCCCTATGTATAAACAAATCTAAAATTCTTCACTTAGGAGAATATGCCAGATTATTAGTGGCGGTCATAATCTCATAATACAACAACGATAACACATTTTATAAATGCAGACATCGATTTTGGCCAGTTAAACCAGTTGACATAAAATGTTACACGATGTCCCTTTTTAAGCAGATTAAGCATCTGATGAACTGAATTTTAAATGGGAGGCTTCAAAGTGTTCATACCGACAATACAGTGAACAGGAGAGCTTCGCCTTCACGTTTTTAATAGAGGGTTCAATGAAGTCAGGATTTGGTTAATGTGCTGAGGAAAGGGTGTTCACTATGAATTTTGACCCAAGTTCCTTCTGAAACTCAGTGCTTTTCTCCTCTTGGGTCACATCTTTAAAGGCCGTCATCCTCTTCTTCTTCTTCAGATCCGCAAGCGTCTGATGGTGTCAGATAAAGGTCACTTGGAGTGGAAGAAAATGTACTTTAAGCTGAGCCGCTGCTATCCTCACAGAGAGCAATACAGCGATACCCTGCACTTCTGCACACACTGCCACATCCTTTTCTGGAAGGTACTTTAATATTTCTCTCACTTTGCTAGATCAAAGTGGATATGAGAGTGAAAGTCTAGTAAAGCTGCACTTTAATGTTTAAACTGAAGAGCAAAGCATTAAAAATTAATAATTTTTATGTTTTTGTTTTTGTTTCCTCATCAGGACACAGACCATCCCTGCACAGCCAACAACCCAGACAACTGCACCATGTCCCTCTCCCCACAAGACTTTATTGATCTGTTTAACTTCTGATCTCTACCCCCAAAAACCCAGATGGACTTTCTGTACATATACTGTTGCTGTACATAGAAGTGTACAATGTTTTTGTTTCATATCACAATCGAGTCCTGGATGTATATTTAGTTGTAGAATGACTGGCGAAGATAAAGGCAATGGGACAGTGATGCAATTTGACTTTCTCGATCTTTTGGGTGAACACAGAAGACTGCATTTGCAGTTGAAAGCAAGGGAATGTGATGAAGAGCTCAAGTGGTATACAAGCAACGGGCCTGCGGATCGAGGAGAACAGAGGGGAAAAAAGGGAATTTTTGGCTTATGGAGTTGAGTCTTAGTTTATTGTGGTTTCTTGAAATTACACATCCTCTTTCCTTTTTATGAGGAAGATTGTTTATTTTTCTTCCATTTTTGTATTCTAGTTTTGCATTTCAAACTATGTAAATATTCCTTTCAACAAGGACGATTGTTTAAANGATGGGGAGGTGCAATGTGCTTAATGTTCAGATGTGGTCAGATTAAATTTTTTGGCTGGGGGGGGCACCTGTTTAATTGCAGCAGTAATTAAGAAAATGAATACAAAATGATTTATTGATCATGAGACTGACGATTTGTTGACAGTTTTTTATTTTCTTTGTTCCTTTTTGCCTTTTTTTTTAATCCTTTAATTTTCTATTATGTTGGTTATAGCAGCAGCACCAGAGTGCAGTATTACCAAAGATTGTAATCAGTCAGTATAACAATGGTGTGCCTTCTTTTTTTATATAATGAAACTTGAAGCAGTTATGGTACCATTTTTAAGCTTGGTTTGCAATGCTTTCAGATCCTGATGCTTTTTTAAATTCTTTTTTCCTCTCTGAAACCAAAGTTTAACGTTGGAAACTTTTTCTAAACCCTCCTGCATGTTTTATTTTTTTTTTTTTTCAAACACCCAGTTGATTGTTTACTTTTTTATTTATTGCAATTTTTGGCAGGTGGTTTAACTTGCTCACTTGGATTTCTATAAGAGGAAATTGTTAGTGTAAAGGTGCCGTTTGAGCCTGACTTACCGTCATGGCTCAGACAATGAGGAATGATGTACATGCTATGCAATGCTGTCTGTTTATGTTCTGTTTAATAAATAAAACAAAATAAACTTTTGGCTATCAGTAATTTGCTATTACCAGAAATATGGTTGTGGGACTGGAACTGTTGAATTTATTATTTCTTCAGTGTATAAAAGCACAGACCTTTAGCCAGCGTTGCTTACAGCAGAGGTTTGCCCTCTGTTGGACAAATTACAAACTGTAACCTAAACTTAACACCATTGTATGTTAGTAGTGGAAAGTAATCAAGTATATTTAACTCTATTTAAAGCCCAGTTTTGGAACACTTTTACTGAAGAGGAACTCATCCCTTACCACATTTTAGAGTCTGTATTTTACATCACTATGTACTTGATACCGTATGTGAGTAAATGAGTATATCAGAACCTCCCCATTTCTCAGCTCCTCTATTAATCCTTTCATCCCACAACAGATTTATCTTAAATTGCTTTAAACTACAGAAAGTCATTGAAATCAGCACCACTTCAAGTCACATGCTGTTTACATGATGCATAAGTGTAATGTTTAGATAGCTGTGATTAAAGTCATACAACACAGGATCATCAGTAAAAACTGTTAAAAGAAATGGTTTAAACATAATCCCAACCTTTCACATTAGATGATTGTTTATTTGTAACTCAAACTTTTACATGTGCCACATTTCCCTGTCCGTCCCCTCCCCTAACCCCTAAATACTTCTGTATGTGTATTCAAATCAACTTTAAACATTCAATTTGTTTGAACAATCTCTTTAATTGCAGCAGGACAACAATTCAGGTTAAAATCAAGATAAAAAACAATTACATTTAGTCTTTTTTTTACGCAAAGCTCATACTTAACGAAAGCAATGTAATCTACTTTTTTTAATAAATGTTTTTAAATAACATTAATATAAATCAGGTAAATATTAATCTTATTCAGAAATATTTTTTAGCACATCAGTGTGCAGCATTGCACATACAGTACTTCCCTGATCTTCAGGGTGTATAGGTAGCCTCTATGGATTAGCACATTTGGAAGCATGATGTGTATGACTGGCAAAGGCATGAAACTGCTGTCAAAGCAATGATACACAGGCATCATTTTAAGGCCACATAAATGAGTCATTTTGCCAACCTTGAGGCCAGTGTGTATATTTTACCACCTGCCTCATTCCCACTCTCATCTTATCCATCAAGTCATTTTGGTTTGATGCAAAGCTGCCCATCAGTTTCATCAAAAAGGTGCCGGTGTACTGATGCCTCGAGAAAAATAAGGCAATGTTACTGCTATAGTCCCATCCTTTTTTTTGTTTTTCTTTCAGATGGACAATATTTATTTTATGCTATTCTAAGCATTCTTTTCTTTCATCATCTTTGTTCCTGTTTTACTTTTATCATGCAAACGCGTCATCTACAGTGTGTGCCCAGTGAAATGCTTCATATGCAGCAGTTGCCTCTTTTATATTTCAACTCTCACCTTCGAGAGAAGTTTCCAGTGTTGGACACTGGACAGGAGTTAAATCAATTCAAATAATGATGGTTGTTACATATTATAAACAAAGTGATGTACCCTGGCTTCAGAAAAGTCTGTGCATGTCTCCCTTTGGCATTCCTTTTCTGTATTGAGAAGCTTTCTAAATTCAAGATATGGCATATCATTAAAGTAAATGTGGGATCGTTATATTACATTCAAACCAGTTCAGTCTGCTAGACTCGTAAAGTGGATTTAAAATAGAAATGGTTTAATGAGTTAGCAATGAGCCACTCAGCCCCACAACCTCCTACACCAACATGCTCTGAAAACCATTCTGCTTTGGCAGAAGTTTTCATTCAGTCCAAAAGGTGTGAGAGGGGAAAATCCATGAAACTTCCCAGACAGTTTTAGTACCAGCTGCAGAGGGTCTGGAAATGCTGAGGATCCCCTTGTCGTTTATGAGGTGTAGCTGAGGAAAGTCGTCATCACTGCAGACTCGGAGCCCTGAGCATACAAATGATCAGAGCTAAGCGCTGTTTGACCCATAACACAACATAAACTTGTTATACGAGACAATAAAGTGGCCTTCTGCTGCTAATCTGGTGCGACTGACAGATAAAAGTTGCAAAAGAGAGCAAAGAAAAGAAAAGTTACCAGAGTTAGTAAACGTCACAGAGAGGATTCTCTCTTTCAGAGTTCTGAATAATCCATTCAATCGCATCCCAGCCCTACAGATTCACACAGAAAAACAGAAGATTAAAGAGCAGACAAAGTGCATACCAGAGACAGCTGAACATCTGAGGACATATTAGTGACTGAAAGTGCAGTTACCATACATGCAGTACAGACACAAACAGAAAGAGCAGAATCCTACTTTGACAAAAAACATGCAAAGAAAGCACCAGTCGTGTTTTATCAGTTGGATAAAAGTTAATCCAGTGGTTTACAGAGGTATGTAAAGGCTTGGCCACAATGTGTTTCTGTAAACAGCTAAGTGAGTAAAAGATGACCTGATTTTGAAAAGGCTTAAAGTAAGAGATGATTTCTTTGTCCATCTTTATCTGGTCTCAGTGTAACAGAAAAGGAAAAAGAATCCAAAGCAAATGTTTGGCGAGTAGCTTGTTAAGCACCACAACTATTTTTGTTGGGAGTTCAGAGTCTTTCAGTTCTTGTTTGGGGGATTATTCATACAATCTGCAAAATACCTATTCATAGATTAGATTCTTTGCCTATCTTGAATGCTCTTTGAAGCCTATCAATAGATTTTCAGTGGTCTTTGAACTGAATGACTTGAGGCCATACGAAAGCTTCAACATGTGCCTTTTAAGGTGTGTTTGTGTCGTAGAAGCCCCCCCCACAGATTGTGTGATGTTTTATTCCAGAAATAGCTGGTATTTAACTAAATCCATTCTCCTCTCTACCAGTGAAACCTTACTGATGTACTGGCTGCAAAACAAGCCCAAGGCATGGTTAAACCACCCTCATGCTTCACATATGCTTTGATTAGATTTTCAGTGTGTTGGATTTTTGTTTTTAGCAAACCTACTAGCAGTTCTTCTTGAGGCTTTTCCATCAAATAACAGCAACATTTCTGTTAATGTCACTTAATCTTTTGAGTGCTAGGCAGCTTCTCAGAGGAGCTCCTGGTTGCTGAGACCAGGTTTTGAAAGTTGCATCACTTGGCCCGTCTAGGCCACAACCCGGGATATATATGTTATAGTCTTATAACCATATAAGACCTAGGTAAAGTTAGCTTACATTTATTAGTATCTTCAGTGCTTTGTATGGGCATCTTTTCCTTGTTCATCACTCAAGAATTGAAAAAACTAAATAATGCAATAACCTTAAACACATCTTTTTTAAAAGAAAGGGGAAATCAGCTCATCCTTAATTCACGCAACTATTAACAGATATAGATATTATGACCAATCTTTTGCAAGTCTTGCAACTTGCTTTATGTCGGGTTACCTTCCGGGCGTTGGCAGACATGCTCCTGACCATCATCCCCTCTAGGTAGCTGCTCAAACTGACTCCCTTCACTGTAATGATGGCTTCCTGTGTTAGTACAGTCCTAAAACAAAAGAAACAAAAACTGATCATTATAATGTTATGCACCTGCAAGAACTCAGCGTCTTCTCATATTTGTCTTTATCTCTGTGATACATTGTGAGAGCAGATGAAGCATAAGAACTCTAACCAAAGAAGTGCTTTGAGAAATGTATGTAAAGTTGCATAAACTTGTACTTACACCTCTGGGTTATCTGGATGTGGTCTGTAAACANGGTGAGAGTAATCTGGAGAGTTAAATTCATTATGAGTGTGATATTTGTACTGAATTTCATGATGCAGAAACTGTGTTCACAGAAAGCAGTAAAATTTAATGATTTATGATTAATTCTTAGTAGCTGCTAGGATAGGCTGCAACCAGCCCACAACTCTGCACTGGAATAAGTGGGTATAAACAATGGATGGATGATAAATTCTGTGTACAGTTTCTTAAACAGCATGTAGTCGTTTTTGGATTTCTATAAAATGGGGATCTAAGTCTGATCAAAAAGCCCGGTACAAACTCACATTTGTTGAGCACAGCTCCATCTTTTTCTCCTCTGGGTCTACTATTGAATGCTCCTTCACATATGTCTGAGTATGGTTGGTTCCCAGTATCTACAAGCAGAAACATGCAGAAATCATTCACTGGAGATCAAGCTTGAAAATGGCTGTTTTGACTAATTTCATACATCTTTGTGTTTATGACTGACCGCTCGTACGATACCCGGTAGTCCCCACTCTGTGCTGAGGAGTCTGTGGCTGTGAAGGCGTCCCTCCGTATCCAGGCTGCGATCCAACACGTCCACCCCAACCACGTTGGGGTTCATGGGGTTGGGGTACTTCCTCATGGCAGCCTTGATAACTGTCTCCCAGGGGTAACTGCACAGAAACAGTACAGTATCACAGCAGTATCAGCAATGAGAAAATCTACATCAAAGCTCTGGGACAAACTGTAAATTGGACAGGTTTGATTCAAAATATCAGAAAACATAATCAGTGTTATTATTCCTGGTGTTGATGCTTTAACAGGTGGTGAACTCCGTCTAAAAGGTTGATCTATGCACCAGTTTGAATCAGCCACTGAAGCTGAAGGTGTCAACTTAAGCTCTACAATGACAGACCAGTTTGGTTTACACAAGTGATGTCCTGAACACTAAATCTTTGTGGAACTAACCTGAAAACATGTTCCGTGCTCCAAATCTTCATTATTCAATAGATTGTCTTGTCCGTATCACTGAAATAAACACCCTGTCTTGGCAAACTACATTTCATCGGACCATTATTATATGAGGAACTAGCTCCAGTTGCCACAGAATGGGGCCTGGCCTGCTGTATGATGGAGCTCGCGGCGGTCAAAATGCAAAGTCCTGGCGACGCATGTCAACTCACACTGACATATCTGGCTGGTTTCACGAGTTGAGTTCACGTGCCACTGCGACAACAGTCAGAAAACATGTAAAGGATAAACAACAACTAGGACAAGAGTAGCCGGTGCAGTAGCGGAACCACTAGGAGTCAAGCGTCACGGAGTGAGATACGGGATTAACGTCAAGTGTGGCAAAATAAACCTTCGCTAAACTCCTCAGGTTCCGTTTGACCCAGACCTCAGTCTCGTAAATATTATTTGGAGACATTGAGCCGAAAATCGTAAACAATTCAAACAGTTTGAGACTAGAATTGTTAGAATTCAAACGGTCGCCCCACTTTTAAACAATAATCCATCGCAAACTGTCCGCAGGACTCTACTTCCGGTTTGATAACCGATAGCTTGACTCGAATCGATGGCAAAGCTTCATGATGCTCTGCTGCTGCATCCGCCTCCTTTTGTGCGCATGCGTTTAGCATCTTTCCATCGTCTCCCGACAAGTGGAGGAAAAAGGAGCGGAGCGGCGTCAAGTTGAACGAAGATACTGCGAGCCAAACCGGAAATTGTGTTAAGATACTTTCAAACAAAAACACCTGAGGCGTGGTTACAAATAAACAAATGGCTCAGATTTTACACTAACATTAAATTAAACTAAAACACGTTGATAGAAAAGTAAATTAGTTTTTGGTGGATTGTTTTGTTTGTTTAACAATGCTTCTTGGCAGTGGATAAGGAAGTTGGTTAATTTCCCTTTGAAATGCTAGGCTACTAAAATGATAAGGAAACTATGTTTGTGAGATGAACAGCAGAATTGAGTATATTGGTTGACTCGTGTTTGGTGTTGCTTATTGGACTGAATGACTGAAGTCTGAAGAAACAGGACCCATTCTTTAACCAGTATTTGTTGGAAATCAGCAAGCGTGGTTGTGTTGGTTATTCTGACATGAACAGCACAGTCAAGCTGATCACAAGTGAATAAAAAAAAGGGATCTGGTCAGAGCTGTAGGTAGGCCGCCCATTCCCTTCTCTATACTCCCAAATTCTGGAGGCATAGTCTCAGATAAACCTTGCTCTATGAGTAGTATTTTCATGGAGATAGAATTTGGTCTCAGACTGTGTGAGGGTATTGGATTACCACTGTTTTCAGAATCTCAACTATATATCTCTCAGCACTGAGATTGCCTCCAATGATGACAAGTCTTATATTTCCAGTGATAGCAACGTTCCCCAACACCAGGGCTATTCAACTCGAACCTACGAGGGCCGCGGTCCTGCAGGTTTTCCATACAACCTTGTTCAAACACACCT
>JAPMNP010653215.1:0-11177 GCA_029874935.1 Atherina boyeri | reverse complement strand
TAGCAATTTCTTACATAGGCTACGGTTTCACATGATTGCAGTACCAGTTTCGGCCAGAATCTTACATACGGTACCTATAAGTAAATCAAATTTGCTAACAGTCCTGGTACAAGTAGTGACTGCATTCATCTTGAATTAAACAACAAGGTGTATGACGTAACATAGTCCTTGTGACAACTAGGCAATCATTTAACACGTGGCAGTTTCTGTGAAGCAGGTGGGAGCATCACTGGTGTATGTGAGCCCAGTAGTGTTCAAGTTCTGTTCAGTCACTGTGGAAAAGCTGGCAAGGTGTGATGCATTCCAGATATTTCCAGGAATTATTTAGGAAGGAATGTTTGCCTTTTGTCTTCCTTACAGTTGCAGTGAGATTTTGGGGTTGCCACAACGACAGAACACAAAAAAACAAAAAAACATCACTGGTAATAGTTGAAAAGGCAAGTTCAGGCCTCTTAATGAATAATAATCAGTCAGTGTAATGCCAAATCTGCAGGCAGGACCAGCCTAATCAAAAGGTTCAACAATATCTAGACCAAGCTTTTTCCATGATCTTTCAGGCAGTGGGCCAGGCTGGGTGTGTTTGAGCAGTCTCAACATTAGACTGGCAAATACCACAAAAGGTTATGGAAGAGTTTACTTACAAGTCCATTCTTGGCCAATAATAGTGGTCTCCCTCTCTGATCATCTTTTGAGCTATTCTTTATTAAAGCGTTCTCAGTGGTCTTTAGATTATGATAATGCAGTTTTTAGCCCAAATCACAAAACATGTGCTATTTTCCAGGACTTTGCTTTTGCAGAGCGGCAATAGCTCATTAGCTATTCGCCTCTGCATTGTGGGCGGAGCCAGCGCTGCAGTAAATTATGAAAGCTAATACCAATATCTCTCTTCTTACACTGCAACCCACTGCAGCACATAGATGTTGATCCACCATCATCTTCTCTACTCCTCAGAACCTGAGCGGAGTGGGGCAGGAGCTTGTGCCCCCCCCAGTGGAGTTGTTACATCACAACTCCAGTCTGTTTTAGGTTGGCTTTTAGTGACTGCCATTGGTTCACAGCATTTTGAATGCAGAAATATTCAAAAATGCAATTTTGAGCTTAATTTTTCTCAAGATATGTCCTATGTCCTTTACAAAAATCCCACAAGAACATGTTAACAACACGAAAAACATGATTTTCATCGGAGTGGGTCTTTAAGTGTTGCTTGGTGCAGACAATCCCTTGATGACTTTTATGAGCAAGAGTGATAAGTGCAGGTCTCACTAAAAGTGGTTCAATAAGTCTTGAGCCTCTGAAAATGTAGTTATCCACTGGTGAAAGTTCATCTCCGATCTTGTAGTATGTATGACTCAGTAGAGCAGATCATTCAGATTCTGGCTGACAGATTTGACTAAAGAGTAAATTTTCACATTATGTACAAAGGTATGCCCACAGCCAAAATCAGGAGCAACAAGGAAGCAAGATGGCGACGATTAATCTGTGGTGATCCCAGGAGCAAGAGAAACCTCATTTGGAGAAAGAACAGTGTTGTCTGGAATGCAGATGTTTAAAGCTCCCATCAGGTCTCGTCCAAGGAGAGGTGTAGCCCACCCTTTTTCACCGCAAAGAAAGTAGCTGAGGTGGTTGCAGTACCCTGACACGTAAGCAGTCTGTCACAGGGATTTTCTTCTTCATGTTTGTCACCAGCTAAAGGTCTGGTCGGCACAGTGGTGTGTCACTGAAGAATTTTGTGTAAATGTAGTGAGGCTACATGACTCTTCCCCAGGAGGCTGGGGTTCAAACCCTGCCTGGACCCTTTTGCACACTGCCACACTTAGCAGCAGGGTACTGTGGGAAATTAGCTAAATGTTTATCTGAATCACACCTAAAAAATCTTTGGGTTGGCTTAGAAGCAGCAGGAGGGTTCCTCTGATGAGAATACTGTTTGTACTTATTTTCAGCAGGGCGTGGGTGGGGCTGCACAGCTTGGCCTTACTGTAAGTACTGCGTTCTGCAGCTGTTGTTTTAGCTTGATGAACTGCAGATTCCATTTTTGTTGCAAGTGTAACAGCTTTATCCAGTATTAAATCAGGTTCAAGCTAAAGTCTCTCTTATGCTGGAGCTAGCCACATATTCAATCAGCTGATCGTGGACCATTTAATCCCTTTTATCTTCAAATCCACATTTGTCTTTTTTTGTTTTTTTGTTTTTTTTCCAAATTCCAAATCCACATTTGGAAGCAAGGTCGTGTAATTATAACAGTCTCATGTGATGCCTGTGTTCCCTTCCGAAAAGTAGTGATGGGGTGGTGGATGGACATTTGCAGCCATGTCCAGTCGGTGGAAGAAAAAAAACTGTAGTGTTGTTTAAAATGAATCACAGGTCTTGAACATTGAACAAGTGGCTCCACTAGCAGATGTATTGAAACTTGTTAGAGTCACACATGTTGCACACAACAGACTGATCTAACATGTCTATAGTGTATATTGATGGTTCTGCATGGATGTATTACTATCTCTGCTCTATCTTGGATCTCTCGGAAGTCACACATATCTTACAACACCACCAATTGGTGAGGAGTAAAAGCAAAATTAGTAACAAGGCACAACACATATAATATTATACAATTAATAATAATAATAATAATAATAAAAGTTCTAACTAGTCTGTGTTTCAGTTCTCCTCAATGCTAGTAGGAGAACTAGGTAGAAAATAGAGAATAGAGGATGTAATAATGTGTTGTTTACATAAAACATCACTGGTATGGATTTTATTAATATCTCACTTTCTTTTTCAAATTTATCGCATCTTAAATAGTTTTATTTCACTGTTGGCTGCCATGTTGGCTAACGCTTGCTAATAATGTTAACATAAAATGCAGTTAAATGGAATCCCTATAATTCATATTACTGCATATTTAATTGGATGACCCATGGGAAGTGTGTGTTGTATCTCCTGCATAAACACCCCTCTGACATTGTATTTTCCTATTTTGATACGTATGGCACATTTTTGGGCTGCAGTCATCAGGCAAAGTGACAGAAACCATTGGCAGGTATGAGGACTAAAAATAAATATAGATTCATTCAGTTACTCATCATTTCCCCTTTTTTCTCGTCTTGTGAAGCCATTTGTGCCCCCACCCACATTCAGGCTTTGCCTGGACTGTCACATAAATCATGATGCCATGGATTTTAGTGGATGTATGAATGTTTTTGTGCGCTTCAGAACACAAAACCTTGAAATTACATTTTAGCTCCCCAATGAATCTTTTTGTTTTGACTGGCAGGGGTGTCATGGTTTAAATACTGATTTTGAAATAATGAATTTAATGGATGAATTGGTTTAAGTTTTATTTCTTATTTTCTACTCACTGTCAAACCAGGCTTATTTACATTAATTCATCCATCTGTCACTCTTTATTGACCCAAATATAAGATAATTCTGGAAAAACATTTTGGGATTTTAACTGAACTCTGGTCCAACTTTGATTATATTCATGTCCCCTTATTGTTGTAATCTGACTTAATTCTATTATTCAATGAAAATATTAAACCAGTATAAACTGACTTTTCAGCATCTATCTTACTGTTTGTAGTGAGGCTGAAGGATTCAAGGAGTTTGAAGGCATGTGACTTAAATTAACTCCAGAAGTTAGGTTTATTATCTGCTTAATTTTTTTTTTTTTACATTTCCCCGGTATGAAATACCCGACTTTTGGTGCTAAAAACAAAACCTTTTGATTATGCATCAGATCAGATTTTGCAAATCTAATGTTGCACCGAGTACATTTCAGGGACAAAGGCTGTACTATGTGTACACGAACACACGTGTGGTGGAAAACTGTGTTGCAGTGAATCCCTTTCAAAACAGTAAAAATATCCATGTGGCCGAATGGAAACGTGCCTGGTTATGTTATAATTGAGGTAAAGTAAGAGGATCATTAAAACCAAGACTCTGTCTAAGATTAATTGTCAAACAACTGTCCAAAAAGATCATTCAGATAAATAAAAACAAACCTTAATCTGGTTGTTTTATGGACTTATAGTGCAATGGACAATTATATGTGTATGCATTTCCACTTAATCTTATAGTTCATGCTGCTATGAAAACAATCACACAGTTTGATAGAAAAAGCACATATATTTTTCTTAGTTATGTTTTGCAATGCATGCCATCAAGATTTATTTATCTTTACAATGTCCACAAGGACAAGTGCAAACCTTCCTGAAATTCAAGAGCAGAATACAAAAGGAATAAGTAAAAGTTAACATAGAAAATAAGACTTGATGTAATGTTAACATTCATACACTGGTTATAAAAAAAAAAGCTATATTTTACAGATTAATCCAACTCACAATATAAATTTCAGTATTTATGAGAAATTCTTTCCAATTTCTCTGCTCCCGAAAATCTGAAGGCAAGTCACATTTATACATTTCTAGGCCATCAGTCAACCACGATATTCTGTTTCAACCCTCACAGTTCCCCCTTACATACACAATGAGCATACAATCTAGAGGCAACTTAGCAGTTAAGTACAAAACATCTTGTGCAACTTGTGCAATAGCCAAAAAAACAAAAAAACAACAACAACAACAAAGAAAAACATTAAAAGTTAACAAATTAACAGTTTAAATTGTATTTGAACACAGAGGTGAGGTCGAAAAAGTGGCACATTATAATACAAAAAGGTCAGGTGACGAAAACAATGGGTGATGTAAAAAAGTTTATATATACAGTACACCGTGTGCCGCAAGATGAGCCTCTGGTTTCTTATTCCAAAGTCCAAAAACAATAAAAAAAAAAGTGCTTGAGATTGTCCTTAAAAAAATTAGAATGCTACAATATTAATCTTAAACTCAGGCATTTATGTGGCTTTGAATGCTTAAGGGGTTGAGGTGATATAACACACATAAATAAACATAAAACAGTGAAACATTTAACATCTGGCTTCAGCATAGGTACTCCTTTCTGTTACAATTCCTGTCTTACACAGAGCCATCTTGCAGGAAATTCATCACAGGTAGTATGTGAAGGCAAGCTGAAATGCAGCTTTTGATGAGTGATGTCATTTCTCAAGGAAGCAGGAGGCTACCTCTCCTCTGTTCCCAGTCCAAAAGGCTAAACGGGTAAAAAGAGGCCAGTGCATGTTAGAAAAGCCACAGGGTTAAGCTGGGTCCAATTCAGTTCTGTCACTTTTAAGGCAGCAGTGCAGTCGTGCGACAGAGTCCTTGCGTGTCTTCTCCCACTCCCTTCTCCGCAATCCCTCCCATATTTCTCCTGTGCAATTACTACAATCAGCACAGAGGATAATTCAAAGACAGTCACAAAAACACCCAGAGGTATCAAACCACTCACAGACATCACAGCAGTAGAGGCAGCCAAGCATACAGCAGCCATAGAGCATGGTCTTGGTTCAGAACAAGACCAAGAAGCTGCAGAGTCACTGGCTTCCAGCGTCTGCTCCGTGGAGTACAAATTCATCGAGTCCCTCCCCGCTTGTGAAACATCGATCAGCAGATCAGCTCCTGCTGTATTTCGGTTCGCGTGGGGAATGGGGGCTCGCTGAAAGAAAAAGCATCACGACCCGCCTTCAGCTCACCCTGCCCCGGGCACATGAGATACGACCCAATCAAGTCCAGATCGGGGGATGGAGCTGGGCTCTCAGGCTCCGACTCCGACTGGCTCATCTCTGGTTCGTCCAAAGAGGAGGCCGAGCTCATGTGGAGGTGCGGTTGGGAGTGGGGATGGGAGTTCAGCCAGGGGTGATTGAGGCATTCCTCTGCCGTGGCTCTCTTCCTGTACACACAAACACAATAACACTGTGGATGAGTGGAAATTCCCAAAGAGTTTATATAACCGATGTATTGCTTGGATCATTCGATTCACTCAATCCATTCTTACAGGTTGGCCATATTCCCTTTCAACACTGGGTTCAGAAAAACCACAAAAACAGCAGTTTTTTTCTTTCTCTCCCCTTTCACCTCTTACCAATTACCAAAAACACTGAAGAATTTTTGCCTTTTGCCAATACTACCATTAATCTGCCGCAGCTGAATGATTCTGAGATTGTGGCTCTGGATGTGAGACAGAGATTGCCACAATTATTTTCATGCAAATTGCAGTGGAAAATTAAGGCCTCAGAACTGCGGCAGTCCATCGGAATTAGAGCAAGAGTGAAAATAATTATAGCTTTTTAGCTCTTAAATTTTCTAACATGGTTACATGTGCATTAGTGTTTGATCTGATGTTTAAATCAAGATAGTGAACTAAATTCTCTTCTTTTTAAAATGGAAGAGAGCTTGTGGCCACCAATTGCAGTACAGGAAATGACTTCTTGACTAAGTGACGCAAATCTTATTACCACACAGATGTAGACGTGTGCGGATGCACTTCCACCAATTTTCAACCTGACTCACATCCTGGGTGTTTAAAATCACCTCGAGGCAATGCTGATGGAAATTTTTCAAATTTTACTTGTAATCAAAATCTGATTAGCTTCATGTTTACTGTAGAATGGCCTCACCTGGGGTTTTTTACCAACAAGGACTTGATAAAGTCAACAGCCAGGGAGGAGATCCCTTCAAATGTGTCTTGCGAGTAGTCCACATTGACCTGGGAGATGTTAAGGAATGTCTCTTGTTTGTCATCACCCAGAAACGGAGACTCTCCGGTCAGCATGACGTAGGTCAGGACCCCGATGCTCCTGGAACACGGTGAGGAAGGAGGAGACAAAGGTTACAGTTACAGACCATTTCGAGACACACTTTAACAACCGATTTGGCCGACTTCCATGATGTTCCAAGCCATTAATCAGAGGCAAGTAAGAAGCAAGAACTATTTTGTGGTCAAAAGGTCTAGACAGACATTTTTTGCATGTTTGGGAGTTGATGTCACTGTGCTATCTGGCTTCATTTTCATAGGAAAAGTGCAGACTGACTGAGTTTGCATGCCTTAAAATGAGTGAAAACAATCTGACCGTTGTAGCACACTTACCACATGTCTGTAGCCGTGCTAATGGGTTCATAGTTCAGTATCTCTGGAGCTGCAAGAGAGGCACATGGACCCGATTAGTCATGATATACAACAGTCAAAATGAAAAGGCACAGGTGGATCAGAGTTTAAAAACTGAAAGCAGAACTCACCCACATACTCTGGGGTACCCAAGATCTCCCTGACTTCTGTGATTTTGTCCATGTGTCTGGACAAACCAAAGTCCACAATGCGAATGTCTCCAAGAGGCCTGGCACTGGTCAACAAGATGTTCTGGGGCTGGAAAGGTACACGCAAAGATTAGGCAAACGTATGTTACATAATACCTCATTATAAATCAAGCAGCCTGAAATCTTTCCCTTGATGTCATTAATTATCTGTGTGAGTGAATTATGGTATTTAAGGAAACAAGCCCTGAGAGGATTAGGGGTGTAGCTCATCATCCAACGTATGACTTGCTGATCTGAGCTCAGATCATTCACTAAGCTTATCAGGCGACAGTGGAAACAGGTAGGATATATCTGTCAAACACTTGGATGGCCCGTTTGGTTAGTGTGTGGGAATACTGTAGTGTACATACAAACAGGCTTACTTTTGACTTAGGCTGGCCTTATGCCAGAGTTGGTTGGAACATACAAGATAAACAAAAAAAAGGAAGTAGTGGCTAACTAGGGTTAGGGTTAGGGTTATTTATCAAATAATAGATAAAAACAACTGTAAGTTGTATAAATGATGGCCAACGGCCGGATTAAAACTTTTAACAGTCATTGATCAATGTACAGTGAAGTTTAGATTTAGAAATGGCTAGTCTAACCTTAGACAGCTAAAAATCTTCCATTTTTAGACCAGTGGTAGACCGGTTTTAGTCTAGACATCTAAGGACAATTAGATGTTTATTAGATGTTTATTAGACGTCTTTTAGATCGAAAAATGCTCGGAGGGGTCTGTCAAAACACACCAAGGACACCAAACTCCAAATGAGATTCATCTCCATAAAATACCTAAATATTAAATATGCACTATATACCGTTTAAATGCGCAACTCATACTAAAGCAAAGATTTGGTGTGTTGTTATTAAATCGCTCGAAGAAACCAGACACTTTGTTAATTTAAAAGAAAAGGTAAGGAAATCTCAAAGATGATTGCCTTTTTACCCCATGACCCATTAAAGAACACATGACCGAGTCCTTGTGGGAACAGGGTCGTGACACACTGAATGAGCTTTGGTTGCATAACGGCAATAATATCTTTTGTAGTCTAACCCTTGAGGGAAAAACTGTCCTCTATTGTCATATAACCTCTCACTGTCCTTACTTTCAGATCCAGATGGACCACATTGTTTCGGTGCAGGAAGGCTACTCCATTCAGGATCTGCTTAGCCAGTCGTATCACATCTTTCTCTGTGAAAGCGTCGTCGTTATCGGCCACACATTGATTGAAGATTTCACCTCCAGCAGCACTGCAAGAAAAGCACAAGAAGAAAACTGTGAATGGATAGCCTTCCAGAGGAGTTTAGTTTGGCTTACTTTCAGTTCTGATTGTTCATTTTAACTTGTCATAATAAATTGTGTCTTAAAATGAACAAATATCCCCTTCCTCCAAGTTAGAATCACAAATATCCACAAGGGAAATACAAGCCCAACCCATTTATATAATTTCGGTTAGCTAACCCAAAGTAATTTCCACTTTCTTAAAGATTGTATAACAGTCCGTATACTGGAAGGAACAAAGTCCATCCACATCTACACAGTGCATGCAAGTCTGACATAAATCAATATCACTTCAGGTACTCCGCCTGTGAATGTACCTCTGTCTGTTCAGAGAATATTACTGAGATAAGAAGGGTTTTATCAGCCAATAGCTGATAAGACGCATTATATCCTGACATATTGCAATTAAGGTTCCAAAAACAGGCGAGGGAAGCAAAAACAAACCACGTCCAACAAAGCCTAGAACATTTTGAAATAGAAACGAAGTGACTCTTTTAGTGACTTGCATGTCGTAAAACTACATGCAAGTCATTAAAAGAAGCCAGAGACTGAGAAAAAGTGTGATGTGGGCAGTGTCAGAATGGTAACCACATACTGTGTGAGCCTAAGCCTGCAAAATCTACTACTTGTTTGATCAAAGGGGATTATCCTTTTTTTTTTTGGAATTTTGTTATCAGACACCTCAATGTTGAGTTGAGATTTTTAAGGAAGGAATAAC
Organism: Atherina boyeri; assembly: GCA_029874935.1. NCBI lineage: Eukaryota > Metazoa > Chordata > Actinopteri > Atheriniformes > Atherinidae > Atherina > Atherina boyeri. The sequence goes on along the minus strand of JAPMNP010653215.1, from coordinate 1,993 downwards.
CAGATTCCTGTCTGATCTTTCCTCAGTTGTGTAACAGTTAAGTAACGTGGAGACACGGTGGATTTATGTTAGATGCTACATCACCGAGATCAATGCCTGAAGCTGACAGTTCACCCCAAAAACTACAAAACTACAACCATGTGTAGGGGATTTAGAAGGCACACATGCTTTTTATCCTCAGAGGAATACTTTGTGACCAGGCCCGGGCATGACTGTTACATAACTGGCAACTTCTAATCTCCTGTTAGACTCCTAAACCTTGCTTTTTTTTTTTTTTTTTTTTACCAATTTCAGCAGAAAACATAGCTTAAAGATTTTTTATTTTATAATCCTCATGTTTCTTTTGCTCTTTTGCTTCTTTAACTAATTCACACCACCTTCTACTAAAAGGTTTCAGAGCAGTGGGCTCATTCTGTACAATGAAACCACAATTTGTTTACACTTCCATCAAGAATGACTTGATTTTAGCCTTAACATCGTCAAAAGTTAACCTAAATCTGTACACTTAACATTTATTACACTTCTATACATGTAAAGACCTGAAAAGAGAAGTGGCCACTAGTTTCAGTGTGCTGTCAGCCGAGAGCCTTTCAGGGATTTAAAATCTCGATAAAAGAACATTTTGTTCATATTCAACACAGAACAATATTTTCTCCAAGAATGATTTCCTACTTCCCTGAAGTCTGAATGTTGTCGTGATTTCCATCTTTCCAAGAAAATACACATGCTCACTACTGCAGCATGTGCACACACATCCTTCCCTGTAGCAACTCGCAAGAATAAACAGACTGAAGCCAAAATGTGCAAAATGAGTAAGGGCACATTGAAGCTGAATCATTTGAGGACATGAGTCAAGAACAAATATGAACATCAACCCCTGAATAGGAGGTAAAGATGCAGAAAAAGAAGCAAAAGCAGGAAAACAAGTCATCCTTTTTTCTTTTAGCTCACAATCACTTCAGATCTACAGGAGAAACTATTTGATGAAAGCCTTGTCGGATAACAACCAGGCTGGGTGCTCATTCAAGTCTCCATCAGGACCCCGTCAACCAGGGTCATACCTCATCTATCAAGCCTGACCTGACTATTGGCTGAACACACACTCACACTCACGGAGGAAATGAAAACTCATTCTTCATGGGAAATTCACAGCGATAACTGTAAGATACTTTGTACAAAAAAAAAAAAACACTTTTCAGGGCTCAGAGGTGATTCGTCAATGACCGTCTGTCAAACTCATCATGTTGGAGGTTTCTGTGGTACCGACTCACACGGGGCTGCACTTTGAAAAACGATGAAAACTCAGCTTCTGTCATTTCTCTGACATTGACAAGGATGTGGTTGTGGCTTCAAGACGTCTGTGTGCGCACAACACTTTATACCAGCATGGCGGTGTGCTACTTTTGGGAGCCTCGCTTGATGCTTACATTTAAACCCACAGGAAATGGAAAATAGCTTGCAGTTCTCGAAACTGGTGCCGAAGACAGTTTAGAGATGCAGCTTTTCACTGCGAATGCTTCTGCAGCTTCCAGGACACAAGTACAGTGAAATCAATAATAACCGACATAAAAACCAAGTTAATCAGTACTAAATTATCGTTCATTTGCAGGAAGAGGAACTGTGGACCTGTGCCGACTGACCTCCTGCTATGTTTTCTCTGCAGGCATGCAGGGGTGAACTGTGGTGCTACTTCCCCTTTCACACTTCACTCAGGGGTCAAACGCAACCCTCCCCACAGAAAGGCTTTTGTTCTGCAGAAGAATTCCATGTCTGGGATGAGAATGATGAGCAAGGTCTGAGGAGGAAAAGGCCCTCTGCTGGGTCACCAAGCAGTTCTGGAACAGGGTCAGGGCAACGTTGTGCAGGCGTAATTACACAGTGTTATCTCCTTGTAATGAGGCCAGTGAAGTCATTTAAATGCTTAGTGACCTTCACAAATTCTAATTAAAAAAGGTATGGCGGAGGATTTTTTTTTCTTCCGGGTGGATCATCT
>JAPMNP010653205.1:0-11457 GCA_029874935.1 Atherina boyeri | reverse complement strand
TCAAAAATCTTTTTGAATCAAAAATCGATTTTGAATCGAATCGTGGCCCCAAGAATCGGAATCGAATCGTGAGATGTTGAAAGATTCCCACCCCTACAGTAGGCCTACTTACAAACATATTTGTGTTTGTGCAGACCATTGCTCAACATTCCTAACGCATTCTTATGTGGCCATATAAAGATTTAGATTTACTTTATTATGCAAGTATTAAAAGTGGTATAGAAGATGTTTGTGGCAATCCAGAAAGCAGAAACTGTTAGCGAATTTTTGAATCAAGTGCATGCACAAGACCGCAGCAACTTGAGTCACAGCTCCCTCCCTGGCCACGCCTTTAAGACAACATTAGCTATTAGCAACCATTGTGACTGAGTGATTGACGGGCACGATGAGCGCAGAAATTATTGGCTGATGTTTTTTGAGTCCAATTACATTCACAGCTGATATATGATAATATCTATATTTTTCAACCAGACCTTATGGGGCTGTGAACCCAATTTCATGGAATATTGCAAAAATTGTTAAAAGAAACATCTTCTATAACACCTTTTAATAGTTAACTATGCCTTTCATAGGCTCCCATCAAGCAATGGGAAGATCTACATATCTTCATGGTTGTCATGGTTGATAAAATATGAGAGTATAATATTAAAAAGATCAATTATTTTGGCAGCAAAAGAAAAAGAAAATCTTATTTCTTTCTCTCATTTTACAGAATGCAAGAAATCTGCAGCAACGATTCAACATTATTATGAAAACTAAAACAGATGATTAAGACCTTTTAGATCTGTCTAATGGGCACAGGCACATCCACTGCATTAAGGAAGTCCACTCAATATAAATCCAGGAATCCACCTTCATTAATCCTCCCAGTTGGCCCAAGGTGGCCTGTGACTGACTAAGAAAGCTACTTTTTTTTTTTACCAAGAAAAAAATGTCTACACTTTATACTGAACAAGTAATTCTCAATTAAAATCAGTCTGAATCAGCTCAATTCCAGGATGAATGTGTCCATGTAATTCAAAGTTTGAGAGGCTGTGATGATAAGTCCAGAGCTATAAAGAAGCTATGTATTTGGTTTTCAGGATAAGATGACTTCCATGCCTGTGAGAGCAATCCAGCTGGACATACCCATCTCTGACGCTTACTCCCTGGAGTCAGTGGGCAAGCATGGCTTTGGTAACTGTTTGAATCTTTTTGTGGGCGTATTATTTATTTTCAAAGCATACATGAGCTTAACATGACACAACAGATTCTCATATTCTTTGCAGCAATAGAGGTTGGTCCCCAACCCCATGGTGTGCTCAGAGCTGATATCTTCAACATGGTGAAAGAGGCAGTGGATCACACAATAACATGGCTTCAGGAATTTAATTCTGGTAAGAAGTAATGTCTGGGTCATAAACACACTGTTGGATGCTCAATATTTTATCTCAGAATCTATATTCTCGTTTATTAAGATATATGAATCAAAATGAATATACCTCTAGCATTAATAGATATGGAGATCAATGGCTGTGAAGTGTACTGTATATCCTGGCAGCATACTGTAAATAGGAAACAGATCTCTCAATACCTTGCTTGATAACCAAATGATCCCAGTGTTACACATCGATGACACTGTCATCCCTCAACCAACAGGATGTACTTTTCAGGGCGGTGAGGTAGAGGCATACACTTTCGTAAAAAGTGTTGACTACCCAAGAAACTCAACTGGTGAAATTACTGCTGCCATACACCCTGAACTGCAGGTACATTTTAGAGCACTTACACAAAGCTGGTTTCACATGAACACTTTTGAGCATGAATTTAAAGATGGTACGAGACTATTTAGCATCCTGTGGCAAATAATTAAAGTCAAATTTGCATGTCTTCATCCTTGTCCAGGATAATGATTTCAAGCTCCTGCAGCCAGGGGACCCCATGTTCCTGTCATTTTCTGGGGAGACCATGAAGCATGAGGGAGAAGCATTCCACCCATTCTTTGTGAATGAATGTGCTTATTATGAGAAGAAGATTGCTTTCCATTTAGCTCGGAAGACAACTTTTACCTTCCCATCCATATGTGTAAAGGACTGAGAGCACAGATGACCTTATAGGAACAGGAAAATTGGACTGTATGAGCTCTAATCACCTCAAACAATCAAATGCACAAACTTGATGAAATAAACATCACTGCAGACAATAAGACAACTAGGTTCTGCAATGCAATAGTATTACTGCCTCTGAGGTGTGAACTGAAGCTGTTCTCAAATGATCCTGCTGACTTTAAAAAAAAAAAATACCTCGATTGATTTGCCTTATCTGCTGGACTATGATTATATTAGACACCATAATTGAATATACAACATGACTCACTTTAACTCAGATGCTAAGCGTTATAGCTTATTAAATAAATTAATTTCAGACCAATGCTTATTAGAAGCCTTAAGATATCAAGAGAATATTATGCACATTAAGTCCACTTGATGTCTTTATGCTTCAAGATTTTTTTTTTTTTTATCCTGTGCATTGCTATAGCATTTTTTAATACACATTAGCTCATGTTGCTGTAAGGCGCTGCCTTTAAAGTCCCAGCCTGCTTTAACTGGTCAGAAAAACAGCATATTCACACAGCATGACACCATCTAGGCTCATGCTGAAAGAATGATCATTTTTATAAATGAACTATAGAGCATTCACACCAAGATTTTAGCAGATTCAAACATGAGAACACAAAATCATCTATGAAAGTGCATAAATGTTGAATTTATTGTTACCAAATACAATAGTGTAATTCAGAATACATAAAAACATTTACAAAACATGAGCTCATCTATATCTGATGTGTAACCAAATATTGTGACACAAAAACATCACAATTTGTACTTGTGCTAATCGATGAGGAATTCTGACAATTCAAGGTTGCATATCAATTTATTCTCACACTAAAATGTGACAAGTATTTTATCTTTTTCAAATTCAACCCTTTGTCAAAATACCAATCTGTGGCTCTGAAGTTTCAAAAAACGCCTTAAAGGCTTCATCGGATTCTAAACTTACCACACCCATTAGTTAATTATCTGATAAAACCAAATTAAAACAAAGGATCAGAGAGCTGACTGCATATAGGATTTAAGACATTTCAGTACTTTTGAATAGTGAAACCGCTCTTTTTTTTCTTTTTTTAAATAAATGGCAGTAGTAAAATTTGTGCTGAAGGTCACACAAGTTTCCTCTAGTGGCATCAAGTCAGTTCAGTTTGAGCAAACTCAAACTAATTGTGTTAATACATATTAGATCCATCAACAACAGTGACAATGGAAGGTGAGTGGTTCCATTTTTAGTGACTGACATTTCATGACATTTAGTCAGCAATGTACCACAGGCTGAAATCCACAATTACCACAGATGATGGAAAGGTCAACTTAAAAAGGCATGCAGAGCAAAGGCTTGATATTTAAACGTATGCAAAAAAGACCCAAACAACAAATAACAAAAACAGGACAACAAAACACTTAAATAAAAGGCATGTGAGATATTTTCCTCTTACAGAGATAGCTACCATGACTTGGTTGACTCCAGGTCTAAAATTTGCGACAGTGCAAGTCTATAATATTGAACTGAGTTAAGGACAATGTGGTGAGCAGCTTCAATAAAGCATTGGCAACCAAAAGAAGGCAGTTAAAAAAAAGAAATGGAAAGAAAATATAGCAGAAAAATTATTGATACAAAGACATAATACATAAAATTGTCAAAACATGCTTAGGGTAAGATAAAGGAGAGAAATTTAAGAAAAAAAAAAGAAGGAAAAAAAAGGCAAAAGGTGAGATAACGCTTCTCAAAAACATTAAACCTACATGTGAGCACTTTTGATGTTTAGCTGCAAACTTTGTTAATTCATTATAGCTGGTGATACCCTGTACTTGCTTTTATTTATTTACTAGAAGACTCTTACAGAAGTGAAAAACCAAAACCTGCATACTTTAAATTTAAACCTTTCTTTAACCAGAAAACAGTTTTAGGAAGTTTTCAGATATTTGCTGTTCTAAAATATATTCCCCTGCTCTTTATGCTACCCTGTAAGCAGTCATGCGGGTGTAATTCTTGCGGTGACTTTTGGCTGCCCACAGGAATAGAGCAGCTGCCATCATTTGCAGAGGGAAGGAGATGAGGGCGAGGTAGAGAGACCAGCCCATTGAGCCTTCAGCCCTTACTGATTCTGGGTAACTGTTGTAGAGTAAATCGACTCCTGCCTGGAAAGCACACACGGTGCCCAGAGAGCATAAACCTGAAGAGCACAGAAGAAAATGAGAAAATCAGTAGGATGAGGGGAAAAAAAAGCTTATGTTCAATGTAATATGTAGGACCCTCTTTTTCAAGAGAGTTCAGTGCAATAAGACGGTTTACTTGAAATCTAGCTCAAGTACAGGGATGCAGTGTTCATGATTAAAGCCTGTTACATACTCCACGAGAAGTAAGAACTTTGTTCTTGTTCTTGAGGCCACATGAAGAATAAGAACAAAGTTATTGTTTCTTGTAGAGTATGTAAGGTCCTTTACTTCATCAGTTAATCATGTTTAGGTCCATAGGTGTCCAAGTTCAAATGCTACATTTAAAAGTTCCTTTTATCAACCTCCAACATGGAGTCAATAGAGCTCACACTACAAGTAAGACAGATCATCAATCTACAAATATAAAAAAAAAAAAAACCTTGTGGGAAGAACAGCAACGAAACATGAAAAACTCAAATGTTTGGTGCATTCCGAGGGAAATTAGACTGCACTAGTGAGCTTTAACAGGCCCGGATGCCCACAAAAAGTAGAAGGTGAACAGAAACCTTTCACTGTGTTCAAGAGGCTGGTATACAAGTGTCTATGCTCACCATAAATAAGTGACTTAATGAAAGAAATAAGTGACTTAATGAAAGAAATAAGTGACTTGATGAAAGAAATAATTCACTAAAATGTACGAACCAATCTCCTTTTCCTTTAAACTAAGATTTCAAGGTTCCTTAGAAAACAATCCAAGACATATTAAGCTTTTGGTTTGAAAGAGGCAGCATTAGGATGCATTTCTCTCACCTGCAAGAAAATGGAGCACTCCCACGCCTAATGTAGGGGTGACGCTACGGCACAGGCAAGCACAGACCCCTACGAGGCCACTGAGGAAGACGAGTGCCAATGAAACCAAGGGCAGGAGAAACTGGCACCTCCACAAGTCTGCACAAAAGGTAATGACAAGATACAGTCTTACATTATGAATCCACATACAGTTCAAACCTTTTAACTGTGTATAAAATGTAAATAAAATACTACAAATCATTTACATTTTACACGATCCCAAGATTTTACAACAAAACAAACAAAAACATGTTGCATTACCGATTGTATGTTCATGTAAATAATGTGCGAAGACAAAATAACTTTCTCAATATATATTCTATTGAAAAACGTGTTATAGAAGATGTTCGCAATGCAATATTCGATGAAATTGGGTTCAAAGCCCCATAAGGTCCTATTAATTAAAACCTTTAAAATACCAATTTTATTTATACATCAACTGTGAAAGTAATGGGACTTAAATACATCAGCCAATCATTTCTGCTCTCTTCGCGTGTTTTATTTATCTATTGGCCCGTCAATCACTCTTACTATGGAAGTAGTACACTGTCATCTGATGTTTACAGTAGCTAGCTTACAATCATATACTGCTAACAGTTAGCAACGTTCAGACAATGGCTGAGCAAAACCCCAAGTAACCTTTCCAGGTTGTTGAAGAGGAAATGGACGGCAGTTCTTGGTGAATCCTTTCAGCATGGGCGAGTACTAAAGAGCCCAAAAGGAATTCCTACAGACGCATTGCTTGCTAAATCTCTGTTCGACAGGTAACTTTTACGCTCAACATTTTCTTGTCAGATTATTTTCAAATGCTAGAGGAGAATTATTTGGTGTTATGCCACTGAATTGGTTTGATACACATAATGTAAGATGTCAAGCTTTCTGGTGTATCTGATGTAATGACACTAATGTCTGACTTCTCTGACGTCACGGCTTTGTTTTACTGGTTGATCCTCCCTATTGGATCGATTTGTGCGTCCAAATACAGCACAAAAGTTTACAATTTGCTACAAGCTACTGTCGATTCCTCACTCAGTCACACAGTTGCTAAGAGCTAATTTTGTCTTAAAGGCGTGGCCAGGGAGGGAGCTGTAAATCAATTAGGCTGGTCTTGCACATGTGCTTTATTCAAAAACTTGCTAACAGTCTCTGCTTTCTGAATTGACCTTTAGCGAAACCACACCCCCGAGCGGCTATTGTCTAATCAGGCATCCTAGCAACCGTAAATATGTAAACAAGGTCCGACAAGCTCCGACAAGTTTGGACTTGGTGAAGCGGTGTGCTTATGGTGTTTGCAAAAAATGACAGCAGGTACCCAAAGACGTTGGCCGCTGGAATCCTTTTCTTCCCATTCGCGAAACCCAAAACACAACTGGAGAGGTGATGCTGTGGATTAAACAGTGTGGAAGACCCACACTGATCAACTAAATCTGTCCAATTCATATATCTGCTCCAAGGTAAGCTAACTAGCTATAAAGTTATCCTGTTACATGATAGTAAAGTCCAGTAGATGGGTGAGCTGGTAAACCTGAGATAACAATAATATTCATACCTGGAGTTGTGATAGAAGCTATTTTCACCTTTTATTTATAAAAAGGAGCCGATACTCTGAATCTGTGAGCCACAGACAGCCTCTGGGCTGGGACTAGCAGTCCACAGCATCGGCTGCTTACTCTCATGTCCGACCAGCTTCTATCTTTTTCTGTCCTGCTAAAACTATCTTAACCGATCCATGTGGTTTGGTAAACAACATGCGATCACGGATTTGTTTTTCTATTCACGCTTATCACTGTTGCCAGAATCACTCTGCGATTATTTTGTTTGCACTTCGCTGTTCTGATTAAGTCGCCTGCAGAGGGATAAAAGCTTGTTAGAAAATAAGTTGGGCTGTTTTTATAACAACAAAACAAGTCAGAGATTTGTGTCTCGTTTCTCGTTGTCCCTCGTATCGTCACTTTACCAACAAGTTCGGTCATGTCATTTGGAGCTCTGTGTTCACGAAGGGGCCTTTAAGAAATATAATCTCTTTGTTCTCGTCTTTCATCCTAAGCCTATGTGGTCATACATGAACATGTCTGCTCCAAAATATGGTGCTGATTGCTCTTCAGAAAGATGCTGTGGGGTTTCTCTGTTTTTGCCATTGATATGTAAACAATGGCCTCGATGATGGTGGTTTCTCCATTGTCGTTTTTATATTTTTTATGTAGGCTAACCCTCCACTGCGTACTGTAAGCTCTTTTGCCTCGACCTAGAAGATAAGGAAGTTAAATTTCTCCAAAAGGAGACTGATTTCAACTGGCAAACAGCTTTCTTCCATATTATCCATTGCCGTCAGCTGTCGAATGTCGGGCTAGCAACCGGTAACCAAGGGGGGCATGGCTTCGCTAAAGGTCAATTGCCACAAACCTCTTCTATACCACCTTTAAAAAGACAAATCATCTACATACAAAAGGTTGGCTGTGTACATGCATCTAAAATAACGAAAAAAAATTTAAAGTGATATTTGGGTAAAACCCAGTGCAGGGTTATCACCATAAAGACAAGAGATGGGGGTAACACTTACATGTTCTAAGCAGATCCTCTTCACTGTGGTTTCCGGGTTGTTTGTACTTTGGGATGAATTGCTGAGGAAGAGTGAAGCTCACACAAAGAGTTTCCGTCCTGGGGTCTAAAGTCAAAGAAGCAGAGCAGAAATCCAACTGAGTTGTTTGTCTGTTCAACTGCTTGTTTGCACAAATAGCTAATTAGTCAATCACATGGCAGTAACTCAGAGCATTTGGGCATGGTCAAGATGACTTGAAGTTCAAAGCAGGAATCAGAATGGGGAAGAAAGAGGATTTTAGGGACTTGGACCATGACATGGTTGTTGGTACCAGATGGGCTGGTCTGAGTATTTCAGAATCTGCTGATCTGCTGGGATTTTCACACATAACCATCTCTATGGTTTAGAGAAAATGATTTAAAGAAATATCCAGTGAGCAGCAGTTGTTGGGAAGATAATGTCTTGTTGATGTCAGAGGAGACTGGGCAGATTGGTCGAGGATGACAGCAAGGCAACAGTAACTCAAATAACAACTGATTATAACCAAAACAAGACAAGAGTGTGGGATTGAATAAGCACTGGCTCCTTCCCACTCCTTTTTGAACAAAGACGTCTTTTCTTTTTTTTTCTCTCTTCTTTTTTGTATATATCGATTTGTTTTGTTTGTTGTTTTTTAAGTTGTCTTTACGTTCACATAAACTTTTTTCAATCAACCGAAAGATATGCGGAATACCAACTCTGAATACACAACATGTCCAACCTTAAAGCAGATGGGCTACAGCAATAGAAGACCACACTGGGTGCCGCTCCCATCAGCTAAGAACAGGAAACTGAGGCTATAATTTTACACAGACACATAAATTTGACAACAAAAAAAAATCTGATCTGATGGATCTTCATTCAGCTACAACATATGACAGGGTCACAATTTGATATAAACAACGTAAAAGCATGGATCCATCCTGCCTTCAACAGTTCAGGCTGCTGGTGGTGTAATGGCATGGAGATATTTCCTCAGTACTCTTTGGACCCTTTAGTACCAACTGAGTATGATTGAACCACCACAGCCTACCCGAGTATTGTTGCTGACCATGTTCATCTCTTTATGACCAGTGAGTGTACACATCTTCTGATGGCTACTTCCAGCAAATAATGCATCATGTCACACAACTCAAATCATCTCAAACTGGTTTCTTGAACTTGACGAGTTCACTGTACTCCAACGGCCTCCACAGTCCCCAGATCTCAATCTAACAGAGCACCTTTAGGATGTTTTGGAACAGGAGACTCATCGTGGTTGTGCAGCAGACAAATATGCAGCAACTGTGTGATGCTATTTCAGTATGGGCTGAAGCCTCTGGAGGAGTATTTCCAAAACTTTCTTGAACCTATGCCAGCAATAATTAAGGCAGGTCTGAAAGAAAAAGGGGGCCTGAACTGGTATCATAAGGTGTACCTAAAAAAGCTGCCAGTGAGTGTATATCAATACAACAGAGACTATGGTGTGTGCAACTGGGCAACATGACGATACCCTTTGTTTACACCAAGGTAGCCACCGCTTTATTATCTCTGGCAGAGATGCAGGCATTGAGGTGGTGTTGATTAGAAGGGCTCATTAAAGTGAAATTGGATCTACAGAATGGTGTAACATTTCTACAGCATGGTTTTATCAGAGATACAGAAAACCAGATGTGATGCTAGTAATGTGCTACAGCTAGGGATTTTCTTAAAAGTTCAGAACCTGCTGAGCAGCAGCTTTTCCTTTAATGTATTTTTTTTTTTTGCATAGTCTTTCTTTCTACTTCTTTTTAGCACCAGTCAGGACTGGCTGCCATTGTCCCTACTTTCTCTCATCCTGCAGATTCCAGTTCCACCATCTTTGACTATGACAGCCAGCGGTAGTCATTGTTCTGCTCTGCATCCTTGTCAAGTCCAACTTAGCATCATGTGAATGAGTTTCTCACCACCTGAAACTTGATTCTTCTTCTTCATAGCAGAACAAGCTGCAGTCCAACAAAGTGGTGTTCATTTATGAAACTCATTGAAGAGGAAACTGAATAAGAATGAGCGCTAGAACAATAGCACTGCCACAGCAGAACCGTTTTTTATTGGAGGTGGCCAAGCTGAGATCATAACTCTCACCTGAGATGGCACATAAACATGTTTCCATTACCATTTTTCTGGGCTGAAAAATGCTGTAGAGTGATCTTCAACTTCTTTAGTTGCTCAATCTTATTTGTTCAACCAGCATGATTGCTATGTTCAAATTTACCAATTCATGTAACCCCCCACAATTTCAGCTTATTAAATTCCTGATGAAAATAAACAAATAATCTAAATTTAAAAGCACACAAGATAACCTGCAAGCTGCAAAGCACAAGTCAAAGTATTAATAATAAAATGTTTTCATATGAGAAGTACACACAACATCTTTGTAGTTTCTTGAATATCCTCTCCTAAGAAAAACAGATCTAATAAAAACAGAAGCACTGCAGCAACTGGGAGATTGTAGTTGGCACTGTAAACTACCTGGACATCCATTTTGGTGATCACACTCTGGAGGCTGTGTTGTGACGTCACTGTCAATGTCTGAATGATGATCATCTGTTGATTAAGACACTAGTTAAAATTATCATCATCATGCCAGGTTTTATAGGTGATTAACTTTTTTCCCTTTTTCCACTTTATTTTTTTTAAAGCTTGTAGGTCTTTAATTAGCACAGTCTACATTATTTGTTAGAGGCATAATTCCAGAGGAAGCTAAAGACTTGTCAAATGGTTACACACCGTTTCCACTCCAGGACCTGGACTGATTGTCAGGTCTGGAGCAAGAAAAGCTATATACATGAAATAGGTACCATGTTCACTTCTGCACGCAAGTCTATAAGATGCTCATTTCCTGCCTGAATCTACCACTGCCTCTGTTTCAAGGTCATCTTCCAACTCCCTCCTCATGCCAGTCACCCTTTTCTCATAACTTGGCTTTTTACTACTGTAGCTGAAGTAGGAAGTTATCTTGTACTTAATTTTGCTTGATGAAAATGCACCAATTTTAATGTCTACATAAAGTAAATTTAGGGGTTTGATCAGACATGCTTTATGTGCTTAAAAATATTTTTAAAATAGGTTAACAACTATGTAGCTGGATTGCCAAGTTGGACTGTTCAACAGTTCGCTATAATGTCCTGTTCAAGTTATTTCAGAAGAAATTCAGACTGATAAACACTGTAACCTTACAGGAAAGTCTGAGAATGCGCCTTAAATGAGTTATCTATACCACCAAGCTATGTATTTGACAAGAAGCTAGCTAAAATGACAGGGCACATGATGAACTGAGTTTCAAGAACTTTAATCTGGCCATAACCATTATCCCTTAATCATAGAAATGCATCTTGGGCTGCTTATCTTAGTTGCCACTGTGATGAAGAGTGAAGAGCCAAGTAGAAACACAACATCTAGATGTTGGAGGGGCTGCGCAGCTACACAGAGAAGCTTAGTTACTGAAGTGAATACAGCTGGTGAACAATCGGTAGATGATTTCGTGCTGAGCCATGATGGTAAAAGGTATGAGGGGATCACCTCTAACAACACCTGCTTTTACAATGACATCATCATCCCAGGTTTAAACTTTCAACAGAAACAGCTAAGAGACAATAGCACTCCTTACCTGCCTAACTCAAAATATGCTCGTTAGCAGCAAATAAAACTTTTAAAAAGTTACTATTAGTTTCCCTCAATCTTTCCCATTTAAAGGGGTACTAGGCAAGTTTGCTCCCCCTAGCGTCCGTTAGTAAATGCTTTCAAACACACTGTCGTAAA
>JAPMNP010653190.1:0-10451 GCA_029874935.1 Atherina boyeri | reverse complement strand
AGTCTCGTGCCAGTGGCTGGGGTATATGGTGGAGGTTTTGCAATGTAGGATTCCCACACTAAACACTGGAAGCTGTCAGATTGAGATAGGGCAGTTTTGTTAAAAAAGTGAAGAATGTTAAGTTAAGTTTATATCACACCAACAACAAAAATCTTTTTTTTTTTTGTTGTTGGTGTGATTTTTAAATTCTATATCAATGTCATGCAAATTAGATAGGCTACTGTGAAAGCAGCCTAAAAGCATTCACAATGAGTTCTATATGGGGTTTGCATGTAACATTCCTCAACTCTGGACCCTGCCAATGTATGTGTGTAATATTAGTTTGAAACAATATTTGCTAAAAAAATACAGCATGATCATAAAGATGCTGAGGTTAAACTAAATACAGTACAGTGCCAGTCACATGTTTAGACACATTTTTCCATTAAACCCAATTGGTCAATGTGCCCAAACGTTTGAGTGGTGGCATATATTTGTCATAATTAGATGTGTGACTCTATTAAGAAAAATAGTATAATTAATTAGAGACTTTGTAATTAATTAATCGTGATTAATAATAATGCATCAGTTTTATATAGCGCTAGCTAGCTAGTACTAGCGTAGACATAGCTGCCCTGGGGCAGACTGACAGAAGCAAAGAAGCCATTCTGTGCTATCGGCACCTCTGACCACCACCATCATTCATACACCAGCATGTTTTACTGGCAGGCCAGGAGGGTGAAGTGTCTTGCCCAGGGACAAAAGGACAGATTGCCTGGAGCGAGGATCGAACCGCCTATCCTCTGATCATTGGCCGACCTGCTCTACCAACTGAGCTAACTGTCGCCCATATATATTGATTCGTCCAAATATATTAATCACATAACAATAGTTGCCCCAAAAAGCAGAATGAAATTAAAAAAGATTAAATGGGTTTTACTGGATGACTGAATCAAATAATAAACACAGTCACAGACATTTATATTGTAGACTCAAGCTCTATTGATGGTTTGGAAAAGGTATCTAATTACATTTCACTTATTAAAAGTAGAAAAAGAAATAGAGAATATCCCTGGCGAAAGCTAAGAAGACCTAAAGTTAAACTGTCATTTTAAGTACTGTAAGTAACAGCTCTGGCTGTTCTCTAAGAGAAAACAACATCTTACAAAACATTTACCTTTTTTTATACTTTTTTTTCCCTCCACACTCACCATTAATAGACATAAGTCTATCTAATGGGAAGAAGTAAACAACGTGTTTTCACTTCAGTGTCCAATAACACAGGAAAACGTCACTACATTTTTTGCTACTCACTTATTTTTTCTTTTTTAAAGAAAAAAGTCACTAGAGGGGGCTGAAAACTGTCGCTATGTTGGCAACACTGCGTTGACGAGCTCTGATATGTGCTTCAGTGTCAACAGTGTAGCTTACCAGGAAATCATGCCCTGACAAACATTCTGTGTTGTTTGGAATTCAAACTGTGATTAAATGCATTAATTTATTTGGCGTGTTACATTTTTTTGTAATTCATTAATCATACTGTATATGTTTATATATTTTTTATGTTAATTTATATATCAATTATGCATTGGCTACAATCTGCAAGGGGTAATAGTGTAAACATGTTTGTACCTTTTTACAGGATGAGAAAGTTTTGGATTTTCCGAAAGTATTCATATTAGGGGGTATTGGTAGAGAGTAGAAAGGTCACTAACTACACCCCAATTTCTGATCTCCATTATTTCTGTCAGCTGAGCCAACTGTGGCCAATGTGCTTCCATTTGCATGTGGCTTCATAAAATAAAATACTGATAATATATTAAACGCACATCAATTATTTTCCTTGCTTGAATAAAACAGCTGCAACATTATGCAAATATGAAAGAGTAAATTTAGCATTAGAGAATTGATTTAATGAGATAAAAAAATCAGTTTTGATCATATTTGATGAACAGAAGTTGACTATAAAGAAGTATGTTGATTGTAGAATAACTTGAAAACCATCAGCCATATAATCTCTTTTCAAATATTTGCTTATTTTCCAATACGCAAGTTCATTTATAGATAAGGGGCTGTTTGCATCATGTACCTGCTACATTACCTCTGCTGCTATGGTCACTGTCCCCAATCTATATTTCAGATCATTTTAGATAATGATCGTAAGTCATAATCAAAGCTTCAAGTATTGCTTTTTCTGCAGGATAAGATGCATTCTGATTGTACACATCAGTTCTCACGGAGCATGAAATGCACCACAACGTTTTATAACAGATTCTTCAGAATAAGAACTACTCAGGGCCAACCTGAGGCAAAGTCAAGGTTCTGATGTCTGAGGTGATGCCTGCAGCTGCCTCTCCAACTCTGTGGTAAAAATAGACTTCCTGTTTATGTCACCTAAAACACATTTAACTATGGTGGTAAAATTAAATCCCAAACAGGAGAAACAAACAAGATTTATTTGTCTTTCCTTTCTCCATTAAGACTGCTTGAAGATGATCTAAAGGCTACAGTAGCTTAAATAACCATATAATACCATCTCTGAACATGCAACCTGTGAAACCTTGAAGTAGATGACCACTCCAGGTGCTATCGCTAAAAATTGGAAAGTACAACTGTGCTACAATTCAACACAGGTTGTAAAAAGAAAAAAAAGTGGGAGGTCAGATCTTCACCTGGAGTTTGTATCTATTTTCATCCCCATTAAAGTAACAAGTGTAGTTGTGGAAAAGAGCAGAACAGAGTAGAATAATTCTAAAACGTCAACAGTGTAAAAACTACAAAAAATTTCTTTTGAAGCTAGGACTAAAGTATGCTATGATCAACTCTTGATCCTTAGCTATGGGGATCTCCCTCCAAGCTGAAGCTGCAAAAGACTCACGCAATATCACAAACTTCTACTCTTGCTCTATAATGGAGGCCCTACTACAAGACAATTGATTTGTTATCTTTAATTTATACCTTTGTTTTACCAGGTTAGTCAGTTGATAACCATTTTTCACTGTAACAATGACCTGACCAAGAGACAATTTATACAACAATAAATTGACATTTATTATACAATAAATGCAATATTAGTAAACAACATGGATGTGCACATTTACTCATCATTAAAAATAATCATGACACTGCAATATTCAACAAGTCTACATGTACATATTTTGTGGGAATTGTGCAATAATTCAACTCTCCCATCAACACTACAAGATCTTGGCAAAACATGTATGCACATCTGGACAGAAATAAATTTTCTGATATGCCAGAAGATTATTACAATGATGCCACTGCAAATGTGGAACATAATCAAAGCTAAAGGGATTTATCAAAGAATTGGAGCGTGCCACTTTTTTTGGACAGGCAGTGTATATGGGTATCTAGATTATCATTTAGATCAATAGGATCACTGCCTATGGAGTGCTTACCCATGGTATATGCCATGCCACATGTTCTTTAGAAGCACCTTGACACTCTCCACTCTGACTTAACCCTTTAAAGCCCAACCCAATAAATAATGGGGAGAACATTCTCATTTTTTAAATCTGAAGTCGTGATTTGGTCCTTTAACAAAATACGACAAAGGACTAACAAAAATATTTTTTCAGTATTCACCATTTATTATTGTGTGATAATGTTAAAATTATTATAGTGTAGTCTTCTGCCTCCTGGTATCTGGTACATCAGATTGTGTACAACAGGATTTTGAACAAAGTGTTTACCATACAATGATGTAAAAGGACGTAGATGCAAAAGATTTCAGACACTTTTTGTATCAAATATGATATATTTGGCTTTATAGGGTTAAATACCTGATGATAAAATTGCCTGAAAATATATCAAAGATTGGAACAAACATATGAAAACACCAGTCTTTCCATGAAGACCTTTACATCAAACTGTGTCATTTTATGGACAGATCCCCAATATATTGTTTCCTCACATCAGGGTCAAGCCAGATGTTTAAGTCACGTTTTAGTTAACCTACATAAGTTCATCACTGGTCATATTTTATATTTATGTTTTGGTTGGAAGAGGCAGAGACTCAAAGTGAGAGCTTTTGTGTGTGCAGAGGGGCAGTGTGTGTATGTGTGTGTGTGTATTTGTATACGCACTGTGTGAGTGTGACGTTGTGTGTGGATATGATCAAAATCAGGAGTATGATCAAAAAATGCTTGGGTGTGTGAAGATTTTAATATATTTAATAGTTGTTTTTATCTTGTGAAGTGCTTTGTGCTACGTTTGTATGAAAAGTGCTATATACATTAAGTTTGATTGATTGATTGATTGTAAATACTGAATGTGGTCACTTCGTGGTATACCACTTAGCTTATAGCTAACTTTGGTTTCACATGTTTATATGCTAATATATTAATGTTACATGTTAATGACAACTGAAATGCACAGTCCCCGAAGCACATTATAGACTATACAATTCCATAATCTAGATGGAAAAATTAAACAGAAATGCATATCCTTTCAGCTGTGCGATTAAACTCTGTGCAACCTACTTATCATGTAGCATGTAGCTACCCCATGATAATCAAAAAGCTCAAAACATCTTCAGCTGCTTTTTTGAATATAACAATGAGTTTACTGTACTCCAGTGGCCTCCTTAGTCACCGGATCTCAAATTCAATGGAGCAGCTTTTTCAATGTGATGGAACGGGATATTCTTATCATGGGTGTGCAGCTGACAAATCTGCAGCAACTGTGTGATGCTATCGTGTCAATATGGAGCAAATTCTATAAGGGAATGTTTCCAACACCTTGCCGGAACTCTACCACAAAAGATTGAGGCTGTTCTGAAGTCAAGACGGGGTCCAACTAGACGTTACATGTGTACCTAATACATATTCAAATTAATGTTTGTTTTTCTTTTTGTTTTTTGTTGAACTTTTGGGCTCTAGTGGCCTTTTCCAGACAGTTGCTTGACAGGAAAGGGGTCAGAGAGAGCGGGGAATGACACGCATCAGGGAGTCCCAGGCCAAGAGTCAAACCTGGGCCGGCTGCAAGCAAGGATCTATAGCCTCTGCACATGGGGCGGGCGCTCATCCCTTCGAGCTATACACCAACACTCAAATTAATGTATTTTTTATAAATTAATTCATATTTTTCTTTTGCATATGAGTCCCATTAATGTATTCCTTAGAGGACACTTGCACTGACTCTTTTTGTAAAAACCTTACCTTATGTGTTATCTTCTGTTTTGTTACTTTTTTTATCATATTATTCAGAAAATCTTGCGGTGAACTCGCTGAGAAGATAAACAATTGGGTCAGATTTCATTTTACTGAACAAGAGTTGCTATTATTATGTTTAGCCCTTGTTTGTGTACAATGACATGCGGCATGCATATGTATATTTGAAAATGTGTTCATGTGTTTGTGTGAATGCAAAAGCTGTTTCAGCCTGTCAACCTACACCTTTCCCTCTCCCTGTCATCTCTTCGGGCATGCAGGCGCTGGAGCGTGAAGGCGAGTACTGCTTCCTTCCTCATTGAGGATGCCGGTCGTCTCCTCTGGTGTCCTACAGGCACAGCGGCAGCCGGCGGATGCCATAGAGAGGGGACAGAAAAAGACGTTGAACTTATGACAACAGTGGCGGCAACAAATTTGAGATGTGGGGAACACATGGGAATCGCTCTATCCCTTACTTGAACAATATTAAGGAGAGCGAGCTGAGGATTTCTTTCTGCATGATAGAAACCCAGACAAAGAGAAACAGTGGATATAAAAGAGGAAAGAAAAGAAGATTAGTAAGGGGTAGCTTAGAGTTAATGCCAATACCCACAATAGGAGTAGGAATCCATGCAGTACCCACAGAGGGGAAACAATATTCCAATATTTCTACCTTCTTTTTAGTATAGCTATGACTTTACCCTTAGAGATCTGGTGCATCTAACAGAATTAGCCATGAATTTCAGGCCTGCTATTTGATATGATGAAGAAAATTACAGCTGAAATATGCACTTTGATAGGGAAGCCAAAAGAAATCATGAAATAACAAAATCGCCCTGCACGTGGATGCAACACGGTAGGGTCCATTTACAGAAATGTGACCGGAAAACATGCATAAGAAAAAGAAAACATATGGCAACACAAGATATTTGTAGTATTTTATTCTTTTGTATGACCATGCAGATTTTAGAATATCATAACTGAGAGTTTTGTTCATGCATGTTGTGCAGGAATCCTCTTCTCCATACTGAATCAGGAAATGGCCTGACCCTACCTCGACATCAAAAGCCCCTCTGGTTGTTTGCTGAACTGACTTAGACAAGAGAATTCATGCCACAGACGGCTGAATTAATTTCAGCTCATGCAAGGCTTTTACTGTATTCAAAGGCAAAAGCGGTTCCTTTGAAAGCAGCATGAAGAAGAGGCTGGATCGTGATTATGAATCCTCCTCTTTCACTTTCACTCTCCTCTCTCTCCTCTCAATGCTTGCAATAGAAAGTAGAGTTAATGCTATTCCTTGTCCACCAACAACAGCTACAGGGTAATCAGACGCATGCATTATTTGGAACAAGCATGCTTTTGCTCTGCCCCTCCTCGTCAGCTTTATCTCAGGTGCACATGAGCTGAAAACAATACCAAGTAAGGACTATACTCATTTAGCTGCTACTAGATTTACAAAAGATACAGTATTTCCCTGTAGCTGTACTCCACATTCTTCGTCTTCTGTCTAAGCTCTTAGAGGGATTACACAATGTTTTTACCATCTTTGTTTTTCACACTTTCTGCTCTCTCATCTCAATCCAAAAACTGAAAGCTTACTACAGTTTGGGATCTGGGGACTGGAGCTGGCGCAGGACTTTAATCACTACAAAACGAATTCAGCTCGGCCTATTTGTTTGAATGGGATTCAATCAGAACTTGAAAAGACACACCTGACAGAGATGGAGTTTGCCATCCATCACGGTTTTGGCCAATTAAGTCCACAAAGCTACTGAGGGCTAAGTTGAACCAAAATATGCAAAACAATCTTGACTGAAAGCCTCGCTCGACAAACATTTTCACAAACTTTAAACCCAAAGACTAGATGTCACAAAGATTTTTAAGGACACTTTTCAACATTGAAGTTGGAACCTTTTAGAACTTAAGGATAATGAAGTCCAATGGAATACAAAACAAAATAACTCAAACTTTGCAACTACACTAAACAATATTGCACTGAAATATCCTTAAAACTCTGATAAAATGCTGTGAAGGCTAAACTGAATAAGAGCAAAAAATGCAAGAAGTGATTTCAATTAAACTCAGATTTATTTGTATGCCAAAACTCACAACATCATCACAGGGCACTTTACTGACAAATCAATTTGAGACAATTCATTATGATCCAATCAGTTTTCATACATGCCAATTTATAATAAGTAAAAGCCAAAGAAAACTAAGGGATTGCATGGAAAAACCTCCAGCAGAACCCACTTTAAAGGCATCACCAGAGTGACTTGCTGAGAGAGGAGAAACACAAGTTAATCATGCCAATACTGTCTTCAGTTTATACATGAAAAATAAAGAGCAGAGAGATATAAAGGGAAAGAAGAACCCAGTGCATCATGTGACACCCCTCAGTAGTAATCATATGGCAGCATACACTGAGGATGGCTAACCATCCCTATCTATACAATGTATTCTTATTACCTGTCGGTGGAATATCTTACAAAGAGTTATGTACATTTTGTGGATTTACTACAGTATATATTTCCAGCAACACAAAAGAGTAGTGCGTCTGCTCAGCCAACGCATTTGTTCATTCCGTCTATAAGTTTTTGACAAAAAGATTTACAATTTCTTTGTAAACTATACCCATTTTGTGTATGTGTGTTTCAATTAACTGCTAATATCCATCCATGCAGTCATTTTCTTTGGATCAAAAGGGGTCGGGTTGGGGGCAGCAACCAGAACAGTGAAGCCTAGACAATCCCTTTCTCCAAGCACTTTTCCAGTTTGATCAGGGGGATCCCAAGGCTTTCCCATGCCTACAGAGAGATATTGTCCATCCAGCATGTCCTGGGTTTTCCCTGAAGCCTCCGCAGTTGAACATGCCTTGTGTGATTCCAAAAACTGCAGGAGGCATCCTAACCAGATGTCACCACTGCCCCCATAATAACATGCATTATACAAGCTTTACAGTCATAATCATTGAGACATATTATGCCACATTGGATTATAAATGATAGTCTCCCTTTTATTTTTCCCTTATATCCTCTTCCTATTGTCTGCTCTTAGTGTCAATCATACACGTCATGCAGAAGATGCAATTTATGGAATGTTTTGTTAGAATATCTTAAATAAGCATTTTACTCTATTCTCACCATAGATCATTTAGTTACTGTGTAATTGACAATTCAGCCGAAAATGTCTTTGAAGTATGAAGTATTTGCTTTTACAACCTAATCTACACATGCAGACAATCATGACAACAATGAAAGTATCAACGTATATCATCTCGAAGTACTGAAATCACTAGCTTCGCTTTATTAGGCATTTGATTTCCGTAATTGTTCTACGAGCCTATGATTTGAGTTAGTTTTGAAAACGGGAAGAACTGCAATCATGACGCTAGTTCATTTTCAGCTGCCTGGTGCTGCTGTACAGATTTATAGGGTTTAAGGGGTGTTGTGCAAATTTTGAATTAACCTGGGGATTTAAGATATCTGCCCTCCAAAGATGTGTCTGTGTGGTGTCTGTAAAAACAAGCAGTTGCAGACTATAAAAATGGTAAAAGAAAGATATTAATGCATCAATTTTATATAGCACTTTTCATGACACCCAAAGACGCTTTACATTATTGAATGAATTATTTATTCACTCACATTTATACTTGGTGATGGTAAGCTGCTTAAATAGCCACAGCTAACCTGGGGCAGACTGACAGAAGCCTGGCAGCCATTCTGCACCTATGGCCCCTCTGACCACCACTGATCATTCATTCATACATACATTCATGCACCAGTGATGTTGTTACTGGAGGCAATGAGGATGTCTTGCCCAGGAACATATCGATAGATTGCCAGGAGCGGGTTTCGAACAGTGGACGACCTGCTCTCCCAACTGGGCCAGCTATCACCCTAATTATAATATGTGTATATAATTATTTGATATATAGGGGCTGTACGATGGTGTTGTGGTTAGCACTGCAGCCTCACATTAAGAAGGTTGCTGGTTTGAGCCTCAGCTGGGGAGGGGTTTAATCTGTGGCCTTTCTGTTTAGAGTTTGCATGTCCTCCCTGTGTATGTTTTGGTTTTCCCCAGGTCCTCTGGCTTCCTTCCACTGTCCAAAAACATGCATTATAGGTGAATTGGTCACTTTAACTTCTCCCTAAGAGTGAGCGCAACCGGCTTTTAGTCCAGTTTGACCGTGACTGAAAGCCATTGTTTACTACTACTATGAAAGCTACTGAAGCCACTTAAACAAACAGTTAGACCAGAGGGGTATAACAGTTCCAATCGGTAATGAATTGTTGCTCGTTACCAAGGCAACAGTTGATCCAGCTAAATTACTCCAGTCTCGTTGATACAGAGGTGCATGTTTACGTGGTTGCATTAGCTTTCAAAGTCAGGTAAACGCTGTTTTTTGTCACTGTAAATGCAGACTATAAGCATTCTCACCTGCTTTTAGTCCAGCTTTACCATGACTGAAAGCTGAAATTTACAGCGACTTGAAAGCTTTTGAAGCCACGTAATAAAACAGTTCAACCAGAGGAGTATAACCGTCCCAATCAGCCCAGTGAATTAACCTGGTTCAGTGGCTGAGCAGAACAAATACACAGCATGGAGACGACTTGTTGAAGCCACAATTCCATCTCTGTTGGATAGAGTCAACAACACCATAGGGAACATGCATGTTTGTTGTTATTTTGACCATACTGGGCCAATGATCTAGATAGTTATTGATTCCATGCAGTAACGGACATCATGATTTAATCAGTGTCGTCAAAGCTTCTACATACACGGCAGCTACCGTTGTTGCAGTACATGTTGGAAATGGTGACATGCAAGAGTGCATTATCGGTTTCTATTCGATACACAAATTTAATGTTAGATGGCAATAATTCTTACAAAATGTCCCTTTAAGTAAGATAACAAAGTGTTTGTACTTTATTACTCGGCACTTCTTTCCCAGGAAGAGACAAAGGTATTTCAATAAGTTGTGGTCTTGTTATTAAAGGTTGAATGTGGTACAGCATATGAACATGACAGCGACATCTACTTTGTTTAGGTTGTAGTTACAAAAATACAAAAATATTTTCATCCGTTGGGTCGCCAGGTTCACTGCAGATACTGACGTGACCAACCGGCACAGTGTCCAGTGACAAATGTATGGTAGAGGAGTTTAACTGCAGCTAACGTTAGCCAAGTTGGCAGTGAGTTAGCTTACCGATCAAGGAGCAAAATAGCCGTTTCCGCGTGTGTTTTGATGCCGTGGAAGTTTTCTGTGTGGGTCCATCTAGTGTAGCTTCTCCTAAATTT
>JAPMNP010653130.1:14216-25597 GCA_029874935.1 Atherina boyeri | reverse complement strand
CCCATCCACCCACCCATCCATCCATCCATCCATCCATGTTTATTCGAGGTTAGGTTGCAGAGACAGCAGCTTAAGAAGGAAGCTCAGACGTCTCTTTGCCGACCACTTCTTTGAGCTCTTCTTGGGGGATCCCAAGACGTCGCCAGGCCACGTCTTGGTGGGACGTGCCTGGAAAACCGACCCAGGGAGGCCTCCAGGAGGCATCCTAACTAGATACTCGATCATTGAATCGAATTAGACCATTAGCAATTAGCATTAGGTGCAAATGGTTTAATCAGATTCAATGAATCATGCTAAACTAAAGCCACAAATGGGGTAGCCAGATTCAGAGAACGGCTGGACGAACAGGCGGAAGTTAAAACTCAGTTGTTTAACTTGAGGGGAGGTGGAAAATTAGCAGATTTGCCCAAATGGTGGTGTGTCACTTTAAGTATTGAAAATTAAAACAAACTGGTCCCAAAACCAATTGAACCACAAGTTAAACTTACATTTATAAAACATTCCTCATCAACAAGACAGAGAGATTGGTTTGATAAAGTGAAACATAAAACAAGTTAGAAGGAGTAAAATGGCGTTTAAGACAGAGGGGTAAAGCCATGTGAAATTCTGCTATAAAAGGTCAAATAATACAGATAGTGATAAGACAGTGGGGATCCACTCATGGCACTCAGACACAAGGCCTCAGCATGCCTGTGACTGGTGTATAACTTAACTTTGACAGTGTGAATAAAAAGCATGGCCCAATGTCTTCGGCCAGTGGCAGTCTGCTCCCCAAGGAGCCTAACAGCGTTACAGAATGGCACGTTATTCCTAAAGTCAATTGTGTACTGACAGCTCATCGCTACAGGAAGTCCATTTCTCTTCCGAATATGATTTAAATCACCAGTATCTCATCGTTCACAAAAGAATAAGGCAAAAAGGGCACAAAACAACCAATTACGAAAAGCTCAAAATCCTTTTTAGCTCTTACAAACGAGGAAACAAAATGCAAAGTGCATTTCAGCAACAACAAATTCTGAGCAGAACAAACCAATGAATTCAGGAGGTAAATTATTCAAGTTGCCAAGAAGTATCAGAGAAAAAAATATATCCCCTTTGATTTGCAATGGATTACAAGAAAATCCCACTCTTTGTTCTTGATGCTTTAACAGTAAAGAACAACAGGGTCAGTTTACTATGATAGTTGAGCATCTACCTTCCGATTGCCAGTGGCAAAGCCGCTGAAGAAGAACCATTTGCGTCAGCTTGCTGTTCTGTTCCACTCAAACAATTTCTCAAAGGAAGTTAAATACCTAAAATCAATAATATCCTCCGAATAACATAACAAAGAGAACAGAAGCTATTCCCAAGACAGTTATTAAAGGGGGATTTTTGTGCCTCCTTTTTAAAGCATTACTTTATTGTTTGCGGATCTTACAGAGTAAAGAGTTGGGGCATTATGTGCACATGGCTGTGGACCAGATGGCACTTGTGGATGCAGCTGGGCTTTCTGCTCTGAGCTTCACATGCAGTGAGCTTTGAGTAGTTGTGGCACAGTCACACTGTTAAATAAAGCAGTACAAGCCACCAATACTGGATGTGCAACATATCCTGGCCGCCAGGGCAGGGAAACAAAACAACATAAAGACATTTGGGGATAGAAATCCATGGAATGAAGACAGAACACATGACAATAAATATGGGGCAACTTGGATAGTGATGATGAAGTGGGGTTTATTAGAGAGTTTTAACACCACAGCTTGTCTGAGGAGATAAAAGGAAACAAATGATAATCGAAGGCGGGAGCAACACTGCGAATGTCAGCTCTCAGATATAATTCTTCCTTTTTTTATAGTCTTTTTGTCTATAAATGCTGTAAAATAACGACCTTGAATTATTTTAGTCACTATAATAACGGAAAATATTTAAGTGTGATGACTCTACTGTCCAATAACTGTGTCAGACCTACACCCAGCTGTAATCTGTAATCTCAGTAGCTTTCCTCCATATTCACGGAGCTGCTTTCATCTCACATTGAACCTATACCAGAGGGCAGCTTTATCAAAGCTGTGAAGAAAAGGGAACACTTACATCATGACGATAAGGTGGCAAATATTGAGCAAAATCGCAGGAACAACCCCGTATTTTATTCACATTTTAAAAGGGCTGTGTTGATAAGAGGCTCATAATGAACTGACTGGCTGTGTAATATGCTGTCACTAACCAGACACAGACCTTATTCAGGTTTGGGCTCATGCATCATAAGTGATGCAAATGCTTTCCAGGTGAAACCTGCTAAAAACTGAAGGGAAAAAAAGGATGAGGCAGACATGGTATTAAACCTATGCAGCCGTTTAATCTTACCTTTAGAACCAAGACTGTAGCTATTTACTCCTCTAGGAGAATCACGGTGCATGAAGGAAAAACAATATCTGTTCACAACTCAGATTTATTTATTTCTAGCTTGAGGCAGTCTTATTTTAATTTATGGGTGTTGCATTGAGCTGAGCGAAGCTGCTGCCCACTCTCACGAGTCACGAAAAGAAGGCTTGCAGAATAGATGTTCCAAACACAATAACAATGTAACCTCCATTTTCATTTTAAAGAATGTTATGAATATTCATACACACAGGCTGCTCAGATTCTGATTCAATTTCGGGAGCCTTTATAACTTCCCAACTATCAGGCAAAGAATCTCGTTGCCTGTGCAGAGCGATATCTAATCCACATGATTCATAAAGTGGAGCATGCATCCTGATTTTAAACACACAATCTCACTCTGTCGTCTCCCTTCATTTTTCTATTTCAAAAGGACATAGAAACTATATTTGGTACGTACTGTTCAGATCGCTACTTTTGTTTACATGTGCAGTAATATTGAATTTATAGAATTAAGAACAACAGGACCAAATACTTGGAAATAACTGCATATTTATAAGGTATGAACAAACCTGCTAGGTAAACAACAGATGGCATGGTTTGGGTAAATGAGGTGATGAAACATCAGCAAATGACCTGTACACTATCATGGAATCTTCTTTAATATGAGGGAGTGTGTGCAGACTGATCAGACAATTACATTTGCATGTCATGATGATTGCAGTGAAATGGATAAAACACGAAGCTCTCTTATTTAGTTTTGTACTATTTAGTGAGACTGAGCTGGGGGTGAGATGCTTAGCTGATGCACACTTCCATATGTGATAAACCGAGCTGTGCGAGAAAAGAAGGGTGTCAACAGACATCGATAATGACAGCGGATATAAGCGTGCAAATCCAAAGCAAGAATGCTTTCAGAAAACCCAGGACAGAAATGTTAACATTTCCTCCGATGCACAATCACAACAGTGGAACATTTCCAGCATGAGGTCAGTCAGAGAGGCGTCTCTGTGCATTCTTGTCCAGCATTATCAGAACAGAGTGGGTAGCCATTAAATATATGCATCCACAACCTCTGCTGTAGAGTTTGTTGTCACAAATACTTTTCAACGTACAAGTCAGTTAATACAACAGAGCAAATATGCAAACAGAAAATTAAAAAGCATAACTCCAAAGAATAATTTAAAAACAATATTCAATAATGGTATGTATGAATGGTTTTTACAGGTTATTTGAAGGTCAGACATATCTTTTTGGCCACCTATCTAGTATTTGAAAATATTGATGTTTGAGTGGACACTCGCAATATAACCCAATTTGTTCTGTTAAAGAGTCCTACAATGATATAGTGACAATCTAAGCCCATATAGGTCATAAATGGAGGTAGTTTCTGTCGTTATGGCATGGTAATGATTATCATTATATATTTCTATGTTGCATATTTCTCATTTGAGAGAAATTAGAAAGATTAGGGAGGTATCAGTGATAAAAGGTGATAAATGTAAGGTATGGCTTAGCCAAGGGAGATCCCCAGACAGAATGGCTCACCTCACAGATCTAAAATAAATGAGGAATAATCAGAATAACTGCAATATTTTTCAAACTCTAAGGCAGGAAGTTGTTCCTGTAAAAATAGTTTTAAATATATGTATATGTCTCAGCAGGCATGCATTTTATCAAGAGAGTGAAGCACATCTTTTTTTATGTTGAGCTTCCATGCCAGCAGCTCTCTGCCTGAATCTGCCATTCTTCTTGCAATGATGTTTGGGCTGATTCGCTGCAGTTAGAGATAAATGAAAACAGGGTCAAAAGAGCCATAATCTACATCTGTAAGTAATCTAAGCATATTGAAGGTTTGAACATGTGTCATATTTAATAAGTGATCATTTTTTTAATCATATTTTCAAATACAGCAAGTAAACTCTATGGCTCAATCTGCCATCACATAAAGCAGCAGAAGAATTCAAAGGGGTTATGTTTGAAGGCACACGCACACATCTATGAGCACCTGTGTGGGCGGCTGCTGCATTGCCCGATTATATGTGAAAGTTTCCGCTCTGATTAAACTCTGTATAGCTCACCCTCATCATTCAGAAGAACAGGAAGTGAATGAAACAGTAAATAAATAAATAAATAAATAAATACATAAATAAATAAGGGTTTTAGCTATGCAAGTTGTTATTGGTTAAAGTTTATCAACACAATGCCTGATGCTTTAACCCTGCAATGTGCTGATTGGTTAGGTTGATCTAATTACTAGGATTAAAGCATCCTGTGTGATCTCCATTACAAAGCTTGAAAAATGTATTTCCTGATGGATGCCCGTTTCTGTCCAGACTTAGTGCTACAAGAGAAGGGGACAGGAACACTAAACAGAAAGAACAGGCACCAACATTTCTTACAGCTGCATTCATCTGCAAATTACTAGTTGGCTGGCCGTGATTATTAGACCACAAGTCAATAACATAAGAAATATAGTATGGGGTAAAAGATCCCCAAACACACAGCTGCACACATACTGACTCACAGTATATGCATGTGTGTAAATGTGTTCAGCAACTTCCTATTCTGCTTGATTCATTACTCATTCCTCCCATCATTGTAAGGCATTTTATTACTCCTTTGAATGAAGCCGATTTAACCTCTATGGCCACGAGTAGGCAGCCTGATTGCAGTTATTATTTTTAATAAAAGGTATTAGCTCTGAAATCATTTGGTCTTGTCCTGTGAATAGCTGGTTACTCATGGCAAAGCCTTGCTGTATTGGCCTGTATGAGATTCAATATCTGAGACGGTTTAGGCCTGCAGTCTGTCTGAGGCCCAGCTTCTCTTTACAAAATGCAATCTGCCTGCAATCAGGACTGACACTGCTGTTTACTGCCTGACAGTCCCGCCACACAGCAGTCAGCCTATGGTATACAAGACAGTGACAGACAGTGGCAGGCTCAGGCAAGACACCGTCAACAGGCTGGAGTGATGCTTTCCAGTGAAGAAAAGCCTGTAGAGTTGGTAGGATATATTTTCAGTGAGGATGGAGAGGGTTATCTCAGATCTATCAGGAATGTTCACTCTCACCTAAAATTAATTGGATGTCATTCAAAGAGAAAGAGGAATGGATATAACAGAGTGACTCAGAGCTTTGTGTTGTGGGAGAGGGGCAGCTGCGGTTCAGAATTTGAACTTTAAATGCTCAAGAGAATACACTAAACACGTAAACCGAAAGTGGGGGTAAATGAAGACAAATAAGCCAGGGCTAAGCCGAGAGAGAGATATGTCTCTATTAAATGGCTGCTTTCATGTTATTTCAAATAAATAAAGACGGATTGCAAAAAAAACAAGCTAAAAGAGTTTCTTTAAAATACTATTTTTATTAGTTGAGATTATTAAGTATTTTTGGTATTGTCAAGATTTTCTGACAAAAGAGTTTATCTACAATGCAACTTTTTAAGTGAAAGCACAGTTAATCCCAGCAGCTTAATGCCATTTTAGTGCACACATTCCAACTCTAAAAAGGATCAAAAGCAGAACCTGTTTACATAGAAAGGTAAAAAAATAAAAAAGCCTCCAAGTGCAATTATCATAGCACTAAACGCAGTTTGTGACCACACTCAGGGTCAACTTTGTAGTTCTACACTGCATCACTGCTCCATCGGGAATGGGAAAACCGTGTTTCTGCCTTTAGCTTGCAGGGAAAGCAGGATCATTACACTGGGTGCAGGCACTCTTTAACAAGCAACAGAAATGGGTAATTCATCACATCTTCAACCAAACATAAACATGAGTCATTTTCATGACTGAAAAATAGATCACTCCCATAACAAAATCCTCAGAGAAAAGAAAAATGCCTCATCCATATGGATATAATAGTGACATTAATATTAGAGTCTACTGCTTGGCTGCTTACAGCATCTACATCACGAGATGCGTCATGCCACCTGAGGCTCCCTGCAGTGCATACGGCTTCCTGTACCGAGAGATATTACATGGGTGATGAAGGAGGTCTTAGATGGGTTGAGATTGATTCCAGAGGGAAAACTAGTGTTACTCACAGCAGGCAAGAAAAACAACACTGACCATACTAATTCAATACACGAGTATAAACATACATCAAACCGGACAACAAAATCACATGGACAGAAAGTCACTCATTCAGACTCTCAGTCAACTTAAATCAGATCACATCACAAATTAAATCCGAGCAAATCAGATCTTACCTTCCATCTCCACAGTGGACTTGGCTGTGTCGTCATCTTCTTTCTTTGCAGCAGATTTCTCTTCCTCTGCTGGAAAAATGGAAGCGATTTTGTGATATCTGGTGCACATGGACGACCACCAATGTATTCATTGACAGGTGTTTCCCTGCATTTCAGGGAAAAGTAGCTGGATCTGCCACGTTTTCAATCACATCAACTTTATTAGTGTTTGTTGGTGCGTGCATGTGCTGTGGACTGTAAAACTCTGCTGGTATAGCATTGTGTAAATATCTGATCTGGAATACTCCATCTAAGGCACATGACATTCACAGTGTTTAAAATGGGGAAGCACTTAATTGTTGGATGTCTTAGCATCCCACTATCCCCCCCGGACAACTATTTAACTATTTCAGTGTTGAATCATCTTATGGATGTTCTGTGTAATAAATTACATATAGAGAGGAAGAACACAATGAGAGTATTCTCTCACTCTGGAAAGTGGAGTTGCAACTATTTTCCTGTCCAATGAAATGTCACCTTTGCTCTCTGATACATCTTACTTTGTCCTCATCATTATCAGCTCAACAACAAAAAAAAACAAAATAAAAACAGGCAGAGTCGATGTGCAGTGGAGGGTGGTGCCTACTCAAGCCTGCAAAGCTTCATTTTTCATTTCTGTAAAAATTTTTGACAGTATGACAGCCCCCCCCCAAACTGCCCTATCTTTACCTTTGTCTTCATCGTTATCATCGTCGATGCCTTTTTCTTCACCGGTGTCTTTCTTGTTACCGGTGCCTAGATCTTCTACTTTGTCTTGCTTTTCATGTTCATCGTCACACTGCCCTTGATTCGGCTCCACATTAGTTGGATTCTCGTCTAGAAGCACACAAAACCGTAATGATTAACTCAGAAATAGGGAATCAAAGCCTTCGCATTAAATCCTGCAACAAGTAGGAGAAAACAAGCTCAAAACTCATTACTGCTGACAGAAATCTCTCAAAAACAGTTTCACACCAACACACTGCTGTTTCTCAGTTCGAATGGATGTTGTCAAAAGAGAAGTATAAACTGTCACACAAATAACATTTTCTGAGGAAGATTTTTGTGTTCTTGTCGATTCTTATTATGGATGGGATTAAAAAGGTGTCACTACAGGTTGGGAGTGCCTGGCATTTGTGGTATGAAGTGAAAGTTGAAGTACAAAAAGGTGTAATACAAGTTAAATGTTGCGGCAAATAGCATGAATAATTTGATTTGGCTGATTTCAGTCTGTGCACATTTATATTATTTCACGACATAACCGATACCAAATAATTAAACAACTTATTGATCTGTGGAGACTGATTTTCACTTGCAGCACGAAGACAGAATGAAATAATGTTGGATTTTCTGCTGAATTATCTAGCAGGTGTTTTTTTTTAAATTGACATCTTTGGTCTTCCTCACTCCTAATTGTCTGTTTATATCTCATGAGATGGTAACAGGTCTTGGATGGCATCCCATGGCAGCATTTGCTAGAACTTGCTCATAGTATATCTACAAAATTCATGTTGAGAGAGGTTCTATCTGTCAAATCACTGTCAATGGGATGGGATTTGAATAAAACAAAAACAGGGGAGAGATGAGGCGCTGCTCACTGCCAGTATGCAAATGCAGAATCTTAATTATATACCAGTAGCAGAGAGGATATTCGTAAAAGAGGAATCGTTCTGGCTAAAAGTTAATGGTTGCCAATTTGTAACATGCACAAACGCACATATGCACTTACACACACTCTCCCTCTGTTCACTCACTGCTCTTGGTATCAGCACGAAAAAACACATCATTAGTCGTAAGATGTGCTATACAGATGCATTTTAGAGTTTTGTATAGGTTTTGTTCAGCTATTTCTCTGCCACTAACAAGACTGTCCATGTTAGAGTTCTAAACTCTGAGCTAAAGTGAAAAACATAGCAAGAAGTTACATGTTGGTAAGCTTCAACAATTTCCACCTCCTATTGAGATAAGAGGCAGTTCAATGTGCTTCTTCCTTCTCAGTAAGTGATGTGTAGAGCAGTGGCAATCTGCACACACTGACAATCACATGCAATCACACCGCTGCTTTTACTGAAGATTTTGACTTGAAACTATACTTTACCTGGGTTTTGACTCGCCATCTCTACATCTTCATTTAGCCCCACATCTAGAAACAGAAAAGGAATTCAAACGCGTGGAAAACATTTGGGTTCAGTGCTGGTGCCTGGAGTTGAATTGACTTGGCTTTCGATATCACCTCAGAAAGCCTTTTCATTCCATCTCTTTGTGCAGCTTTGTCTTTGTACCGCAGTATGAGAGCAATGGAACCACAAAGACATGCATAAATTAAGTGACAAAAAAAGAAGAGAGAAAGAATGTCACTTCTAAAGCCATACATAATTGAAGGATTTCTTTGTTCCAAGCTTGTGCGATAAGAGAACTTTTTTTTTGTTAGAGAGGTGGCATACAGGATGGAAAGACTGAACAGAGGTGAAAAGAAAATTCAATTTCTGATGACAAATGACATCAAGAAGCGTTGGTAGAGCAGAGAGGCTGAGAACACGTTTTAATGGTCCATAGAGGTACATTACCATTATCACACCCTTCTTCATCACCAGTTTCCTCTTTACCTGAAAAAGGAGGGGAAGGAGTTGTCATCCAAACACGAGCATGAATGCGAATAATGCCAGCCATTCATTTTGAAAAACAAAGCAACAGCTCACACTAATGATCAGCACTCATTTTCTCTCAACAAAGGATTCATTTGCGAGAGCCGGTGTTGTATTTTAAAATGCCATCTTCCTCCCTGGCTCCTGTCTGTCTTCATTTTCATTCACTATTTTGATGTTATCTACCTGGAAAGTCTTATTTCTTCACTCATAAGAACAGAGTCTCTCACCTCTAATCAATAATGTGTGTGGAGTACTTCTCTATATTACAACAGGTTACCTGGATCCTCTACATAACTTCGCAGCTGCAGCTTTTTATAACGAGACGGATTTCATATTTGTAGAAGTGGGTGCTGATAAAGTTTTCTGCTGTGCTAGCACCTCTCTCAGCATGCAATAAGGTATAATAAAGCTCAAAACTAGAAAAAAGACAAGCATAGTAACAAGCAAACTGTAATAACAGCAACATGCTTATGTTACCAGGATACAACAGGTTTAGTGGCAGTAGCCTTGATAACTAGCGCTCTTTCAAAACTGAAAGGACAGAGTGAAACTATCAAATTAAAAGACAGTGTTGCAACTTTTCTGAATCACCACAGAACACTTAATTTGGAGATGGATGCTCATCCAGAACATGCATACCATCACAATCTCAAATGTAAAGCTACGAAAGCCAATTCTAAATTGCTATGTAATAGCATAGCAAAATCTGTCCAATGCATGCATAAAAGGCAGAATTTAATATGGATATAAATTTTATAAAACATTAATCCACCATCATATCTGTTACCCATACCCTCCTTGCCCCTTTTCTTGCTCTCACACTTTCTAATACACACAGACATATACGTAAACCAATGACATTTGGGACAAATTGAGTAAATGAAAGCCATGACACCAATAAGAGAACATGCTTTGCAATGGCTATTGTGCAGCTTCTATAATTGCTTTTTTAACAAGCTGCAGAGAGAAACCATTTTTTCATATCTATGCAATTTTACCCTGCACTCAGAACAATAAAAATGCCAGCCTCTATTAAATGGGAAAAGGGACAGTTTTAGCAGTGCCGCATGTTTGTCTCAAGTACCGCTGTCCATCACGCAGAATGCTGGTGACACACAGATGGCAATCCTTTATATTAATCATGATTGGCATTTTGAGAGAGAGCCTCAGACAGGGGACTGAAAGAAAGAAAGAAAAAAGAAAACCTTCAATGGTACAAACAACATCAGATGAATGCTTTGGAAGTCTTGAGGTCACCCTAAACCTTCCCTCCATATTGAAAGAGTATTCATAGTTGTTGTGTCTGTCTAAAGTGATCCCAAACAACAATATATCAGATACGAAAAAGGGATGAATGTAATTTCCTCCATGTTATTTGATCATTTGTATTTGGCTCATTGAATGGAACAGTACTCAATTTCTGATAAAGGATGGTAAGGGACATATTGTGGATCAACACACATATTCACACACTGAGTATCCCACAAAGGCCCTGTGTTGCGTAGATGTGATTTATAATGGCTCTGAATTAAGATCAATTAAAGCACTGTCTCGCCACAAAGTAAAATAAAACCCAATATGAACGTAAGGGATGCTACTCACTCAAGAGCTTCAAGCAGCAGGTGGCAGCATTGTCACAGCCTTTTATCCCAATGCCCACTACGCCATACTATCATAACTGTGGCTCGGGGTCTGACATACTTCACAGAGAAGCGACCAGCCAACACCTTAAGAGTTTTAGTGTCAGTACTGCCATGAAATTCTCTTTGAGAAATTTAGAGACAAAAAGGGCCATTTTAGGCACTTGTGTGAACTGAGAAAAAGAGCTGTAGTTTTTTTTCTTCAAAACAATGAAAGTGTGACACTTAAATTATTTATTCATGTCAGCACCAGAGTCAGGAGTACAGTATTACAGAGACATTAACAATTTAGATGCTGATATGCAACCTTCTGAGTGCGTCCTACTTGTGTGACCGTTGAGTAAACATTAACTACAGATGATATTTTCTAGAGAGTCAAAGTTGTATCCATATGCAAGAACAAAGATAAATGTGTAGTTACCGTGAATACACACAACAAGGCTCTACGTACCAACCGCCCCCCAGCCTTGTCTGCTGCTCCTTTTATTAAAACAGACTGGAGC
>JAPMNP010653130.1:0-14203 GCA_029874935.1 Atherina boyeri | reverse complement strand
AGGGGGGCTTAAAAAATTCATGAGATGTGTAAAGGAAAAATGGCTCTGATATGACCAATAGTGATAATTCAAAGACCTCTTGCATGTGAAATGTGTGTATGCGAGCAAAGTGTAAGTAGGTTTATGAGCCACGTGTGACAGGGAGCTGCAGCGTAAAAGATGGCATCCCATGGAGAGGCTCACTGTCAGTCCACACATTGCGTTATTAATCTACTTATCCATCCACACTCACACAGAGATGTACCATCTCTCACCATCAACCTCTCCCCTACCTCAGGTTATTCCCAGCAAGCTAGAGCATGCCAGCCATTGATTTCTGGCACAATGTTCACATTTCACTGTGTCCTGCCCTGTGACATCTACTAATCTTACTAATTCCAATCTCATCTCAAATAATAGATGCTGTAAGGTGCTTGCCAGCTCAGGTGTGCTCTAAAGAGGTTACTCTCCTCCCCAAACCTCAGTGCCAGCATTTGTCTCTGTGTCCCCCCCTTCCCTTTCCCTCTTTTCATTTTTCCTTGTATAGCTTTTAGCGTTTGCACGCTGTGCTTCTGTTTCATGTGGATTACATCACAGCACAGCTCATCACACACACGAACACACACGCAGTTAATCTGCAACTCTATTTTTTTAAATGCACTTCAGGGTTATTTGAGGGATCGTATGTTAGCTTTGTTTAAAACAGAGGGAAATACTTTCAATTATGTATGAACAAACTCCCATTCTTCAGCTGCATTGTTGCTAATTATTATTATAAGCATTCACATAGCTCTTATAAATACAGCCCATGTTTTGTATATTAAAAAAAGTGGTCATATTTTCAAAGGTTAGTCATATCATATCACTTTTTTTGTTTGAATTTAAACAGCTCGGTTGCTCTTTTACAGACATTTAGTTTACCAGGGATTTTTAACCTTTTGCATGTGAGGTGACAAAACAACAAGTTGTGGTGCAGAAAAGGCCCTTTAATTATGCTTAGTCCACCAACCAGGGTATATATCATGGAGAAAAATGCTTTAATGTCTTGCTTTCATCAACGTTGTGGCTGAAAACACCTCATGCTGGATCCAGGGACTGGGGGAGAGTGAATCCCCTGAGGAGTATGATGGATGCGATAGATCACACTGAGGCATATTGACAGGCACCAACTCTACTGCAGCACCTAACTTATTTAAAAAAAAAAGAAAGAAAGAAAAGCCCTACATATTTACTAAAGCCAAATCTGGGACCAACTTAGCCAGCTCTATAGACAATATGGTGAAAGGCAGTATATTTTCACTCAAAGAAGATCTTCCTCTGGTGTGCAGAGGTGGTATGAAGTTCTAAAACATTTTACAATGGCTGTCTAACATAGCTGACAATCTGCTTTTCCAGTTTGCTTTTCTTCTGCTTTGTGGTATCTTGACATCTAAGTGTTTTCTATGATTAATCCCCTCTATGTGCTACATCGAACCAGACCTAACCTTTACAGTGCAAGCAGCATAAAATCATTTCATTCCCTTCCTGCGAGAGAGGTTGTCTCAAGGACTGACTGTTCCCATGCTAGAAAGCTGTGCCAAGGCCTTTTGTGAATGGATTAGTTACTATTAAGCTGCGGGGCCTGATAAATTAGGATTTATAAAGATTATTACAAATACTTATGCCCTTCTAATGCTGGTGATTGAATTTGTGAATCATACTGAATTACTGCTGTGGATTAAGGAAAGGTATGTTGAATGGGCAGGGAGAAATGACTTATTGTGCTTTGTTTAACAACACAGAACATACTGACGCCCTTGAAGTGACTGCACTATCTAGTCCAGCATTCCATGTTCTGCAAGGGGGGATGGATTCCACAAAGAAAAACAACCATGACTCCTATCTTCAAAAATTCCCTACAACCTTAAGGCTTCAAGACAAATGGATGGTGTACGATTTTAATTGCCTACTAACACCCTCCAGTATAAGAATCTAATTATCTTTGGTCCATCGTATCGGAGAAGCCTATAATTGTTTCAATATTACACATCCAAAGGGGCTGAAACTGCAGAATAGCCAGATAATGGCTTCTTAAACAAGTGTGCCTAAAAGAAAACATTCTTTTAAAAAAAGACCAAGCTTCATTTTGTATTCATTTCCCCAAAGAGGAGCTTGGCATCAGAGAGCAAGAGATTACGACAAGAACACATTCCATTACTTCATACACATTTTTTCTGTAAACACATTTCAGAGTGAAATATTTACCAGTATTTTTTTCTGCATGGTCAAAAGTCATCATTAATTGGATTAAAATGATAAACAAACACACATGAATATTCATACATTTAGCACAGGCATACCTCTGTTACTGTCCTCACTCTCTTCCTTGGTTGTAGATTTTGTTGATGGTGGCGTGTTATCTTTAAATAAACAAAAACAAATGTTGATTCAGTTTTGTGGCACTGATGCATCTTTATTCCCAAATACCCCCAAGATGTGAGACAGTGTGCACTCCTGTCTATATGAACTGCCAAGTGAGTTGGAGTAAGTAAATATTACTTTTGATGTGATTTTCTACCAGCCCATTTACAAATAAGTAGGGATGCATGTAAACAAACACAGAAAGCTAAGAAAACCATCTGAACCCTACAGTCAAACAAAAAGCATTCTAAATAGAAAGTATTTCTTTGAAAAGATAAATTTCATGTAATGCCAGTAAAAAAAAGATTGAGAAAGTTCAAGTAAATAATAATACTGATAATGTTAAAAAGGAAAACATCCCTAAGAGTCTTGTAAGGATGGTGAGGGACTCACTGCTCTGTATACAAAAGGTTAAACAAATTCAAAATCGTCAATGTTACATAATATGGCCTAATCTCATCTAAGAATTATTGAACTGAAGTAGAAACTGTCCTGTGGCCTTGCACACGATTTTTCAATTTTCTTTTTTCAAAACCATCAACATTGCATCCTCTGGGCTGATGAGGAGAGATACCACCCATCTTGTTAGTAATACATAATTTCAAAGATAGCCTCTGGACTGATGTAGGATGCACATCATTGCCCCATATCATCACTGATCCAACCTTTGCTGATCTGTAAAAGCACTATGAGTGCTGCACAATATATACAGCATTTGGAGCAATATACAGTATACAACCTCTCAGGTCAGGGATCACCAACTAGCGGAACTCTTGGGCCAGTGTCCAGCATTTTTTAATGTTTTCTCTGCTGCAACACACCTGATTCAAATTAAATGGTTCTCCAACATAAACGGATTAATTTGATTCAGGTGTGCTGCAGCAGAGAAAAAGCTGAAATCTGCAGGGCCCAGTATTTCAACATCTGAAATCCAGATCAAAATGGTCTCCTTTCTTGGTTGAAAAAAAAATCAGATTATCTCTGTCCGATTCTAAAATATTAAACAATTTGGATTAAAATCTTATTCTGTTTTTAGACTTTACAAAGCATCCCAATTTAAAATAGGGCTATTTATTCGAACACTGTCTCGCCTGACTAGCTATACAAGCCTCTAGTTCTTTGACTGTTTTCTTTTATACCTGCCAGACAGAAAAATAAAGACTCCATTGGGAGAGGAGTGGAGAATGTGAGGCTTTGAGACCATCTCCAGACCACAGTCTGGGACAAAAGCACCATTCCATGTGAGCTTAACAGTCATTTGAAGCTTTGAATGGGTTCCAGGCCGACTGATTCAAGCTCTGGCTGATGGAGCAGAATAAAAGGCCAGTACTTGGCACCATCAAAGAAGTCCATCAAACAAGGCCAAACTGGACCAGGGCAGGGCTGGCACGATGATACAATAGAGCCAGG
The DNA here is from genome assembly GCA_029874935.1 of Atherina boyeri. Taxonomy (NCBI): domain Eukaryota; kingdom Metazoa; phylum Chordata; class Actinopteri; order Atheriniformes; family Atherinidae; genus Atherina; species Atherina boyeri. Next base: position 10,414 of record JAPMNP010653130.1, on the reverse strand, counting down.
GAATATCAGGGTTATTTTCAGTTTGCTTGTTATGATCTGATGCTATGTTACACTGTATGTAGTGTGAAACAGCTGGTGAGGAAGTCAATAGGAATAATAAATTTGGTCAGGACAAACTGAAATGCAGTTGCTCTGAGCCAAATTTTTATGATTTAGCCATTATGTGCACATTGTTTCACTCTGCAATATCATATTTTACAAGGCACTTATAAAACAGCCTTTTTATGCTTGCCTCAAAATGGAATCTCTTTGAAAACACAGATGCGTGTAATTGGCAAATCATGGGGGTGACTTTGGTAGGGAAAACATTTTGATAGCGCCCTTGGTTCTACATATACTGTAATGTGAACACTTCCTTTGACAGACAGTAAATCTGATGGCATTCTCTGCTGAGTTGGTTGCATGTGTGCTTTGACATTTTCAAAGGACTCGGCAGCTGAATGCAGATATTTTCTCTGCAAAGTCCCTTGTAATCAGAAAAACGTCATCAGATGCTTTGCCTCGCTGTACCTTTAAAGAAACCTTTTTAACAGCAAGAATGAAAACCTGATTCCAACTCTAGTACATGCATTGTTTAACAAAATACACACTTCCTCGAGGCTTTATGCTTGTGCCATTGCTTATTCAGGACATCAGTGCACAGACAAATGTCAATAGTTTATCTTGATAAGCAGTATCTGGGAGTTTCAGGCCATGTGCCAAGATAGTGTGGTGATAAAAGCATTACGCGCTGACAGTTGTGTTTGTGCACCGCCTGGCTTACACTGTGTAGGGATGCAGCTCTACTGTTTCTTTGTCACTCGCTTTAGGTGGTCTGAAGGCATTGTGGCCGTAAGCCGGATGAAGAGAATGTTGTTAGGAATTAACTGTGGATAAAAGCTCTTGTAATGTAACGCACCTGACATGAAGTATTTTTAACTGCGGTTAGTAAGGCCGGGGATTCAACTTGTCAGCAAAGGAATAAACATTCAATTTCATCTGCTGCATAAAACCTAGCAAATCACTGTCACAACCCGAAGCAACGCCACTCACTCCCTCTCTGCGTGCTTTAATGGAGGTGTTAAGGTGAAAAGGCAACCATGAAATATTCTGTCACTCACCTCCCTTCAGCGGCTCCTCTGTAACCTCCATGTCATTGTCTGGCAGAGGGGGGATATGACAGTGTTAGACCATGCTGTTTTTATAATGTGCAATGCAACGAGTCATCACAACTTGATCACAATGTTAAAGCACAGTATTTCAATACTGTACTGCTGTGGATTCGCTCTGCTTAAACCAATGACTAAAACTACAACCTCCATTCGTCTCTCAGAATCTCAGTCACATGTCCAAAAGCTTGTTGTTGAAACTCTTACACCGCCTCTTTTCTCATGACATGTGCTGCTAATATACTCCGAAATCCCAACAACCTCCTAAAAACCTCCCTCAATTTCCCCACCAGACGGCCTTGGATCTAGCGAGTTATTATACCAATGGACTGAGTATGTGGGTATATGTATGAGGGGCCATGTTCACCAGGCATTCTTTTTTAATTAAATCCATACTAGTAAGCTCAGCATAAATGTCATAAAACCTCCTTTTTCCTCAAATTACAAGGACTTCCGGCTGGCATGGACAATTGCGCCTTTAAATAGCCCTTTGATTTTCCCCTCTTTTCTCTGTAACTGTATTGCGTTAGGCAAGCTGAGTTAACTAAGGTGTTTCTGGGTGGATGAGTTAAGTTGCACAGTGGGAAATGAGAAGCTGGCTTTGGAGGCTGCTTGAGGAGGAATTGCAGATGGAGAAAGAAGAAGTGTGGATGGCTGCTCACAGTTTCTGGATTCCGCATACACACTCATATCTTGCACAGCTCAGCATGCCTTAACGTGCTTCGTGACATGCTACTATACTTTATATGTAGCAAGAATGAGCTTGCTCTTGGTGTGCACAATTCACATGAATGGAAGACAGTGTTTGTGAGGGCATATCCATGATTCTATATGTGTATATGGCAGTGCATGAGTCTGGGAAATGATTGCACTGTGGTTAACAAGTAAAGGAAAGCGTTCGCTTTGATGAAAGGCTGTTGTCATCTGCTCTGTAGAAGTGCAGCCATCAGAGCTCCCTGTGGATCCAGCGACAGGCTTTTCTTTTGTATAACACTGAATAAAAGGGTACAGTGCATTAATCTCACCCTGCTTGGGGAAACAAAAGAGGGCCCACTGTTACAGTAACAACATAGCAAGAATGGAAACAGACGGTGTTTCAGCTACTGCCAAACACTATAACATTATTACAACAGCTCAACACTTGCCCAGGAAGGAAATTTCTGCCACTTGGTTAAGAATAACAATATATAAAACCAATTACATCATTCCTGGTTTCTTTTTGTAGTTTATAGTGAACTAACTGCAAACTAATTAGACACAATTGGTTGTAAAATTTGGGCAAATAGGCCCATTTAAATTTCCAGGATTTAAATTATAATATTCTTTCTACTCTCACGTGTGTATGCTAAATCAAACTAGAGCCAAGAAAATGGTTAGCTTTCCATATAGTTAGCAAACACAGAACAGTCAATCTCTCAAAAGATAAAAAAAATTAACCCTCAGATCATTCACCTAGACTTAATTCAAAGAATCAAAACAAAAAATAATAAATTCCCGTGATGTCACCTTCTGATTGAAGGTGTTGAGAAGAAATAAAAGGCTATTATGCTAAAGGTCCTCACTACAGTTAGTGTTTGGTCTGTAAGCTCCGAGTCCGTGCAGAAAAGGAAGTGGCAGTTCAACATGGTATTGAGCTTCTGCCAATAGAAACCCTGAGATGTTACACACTGAACTTTTAAAGTGTACACAAGAAAGTGAAATAACTCTTCCTTCATGCTTCCATATAAGGGACGACACAATTTTGGTTTGTACTTAAGTTTCTTATAGCCAAGTAGTGCTGAAAAGCATCCATGTCAAGCCAACACTGAGCATATACATAAGCACATACTCAGGGTGCTTTCCTACATGACTGATTTATGCACAAATATGAACTCTTTCCCTTTTGCTGAGCAGAAGCTGAATCCTCATGTCTGCCAAAGGTGACTTTGTGCTTTCTCAATACCATATCACTAACACACCATGGTCTCCTCATTCCCCAACCCCAAGGAATAGCTTTATGAAACCAACACAGACTTAATTTTCACCCCTCACAGGGTTCCTATAGCCCCTTCATATCCTCTGTCAAAAAATTACATGTGTGTGATAAAAGCCTGTGCACACCACAGCTTTACTTCTTGCAAAGCAGTGGGGGTGGGGTTGGGGGCACACCTTTATCATGGACAGTTTGGTGTGTGTGTGTATGTGTGTGTGTGTGCGTGCATGCACAGTTTGTCGGGCTAAAAGTATGAAGTGTATTAAGAGCCATGTAAATAAATGTCAATTGGAAAGTCAGTGAAACAGTTGGAGAGAATGCAGCAGCCTCTGCAGATCTGTGGGCTGTGTTAATATTGTCAGCACCGTGGCTGATTGAGGAGAAGAGGAGATGGAGCCCAGCTTGTGGGCAGCCACCCGGATCATATTAGAGGAGGAGTGTACCCAGAATCAATTTCTACATGCTTTTACTCTCTACAACCACAGCTGCCTGACTGCTCCCATACTTGCAAATAATACGTGCCAAGGCAGGCATGTGGTCATACACGACATTCAGAATACATAATAGAATGACATGATTAAATGAAATGGTTGAGCTGCGAATGCAAATCAATTAATGGCTGTATTTTATTTCGAATTTATTCTTATAAAAATGCAAGAGTGGAAGGTGCTTGATATTTTCCGATTGCCATCTCTTGGTGTGTGTGTGTGTTTCTTCAAACAGCAAAGGCACTTTCTGTCCTTTTAACTCGATAGCAAAGCACCTTTGAGATGTGTACGGTGTAATGAATAGGTCATTATATCAACACTTATGAGCTCAGTTGCCGAGGTGCGTAATGGATAGTGAATGGTGCTACAAAGGTAAAAGCTGGTGGCCTGTTTATGTATTTGCATATTTCAGTATTTGTGTGCTTGAGAGGCCTTACGACTCGGAATGCATGAAGTGCTCCTTGAGCTGGTGCTACATAAAGGACCTTTGTCTGTTTTGCGAGGACTCCATCATTCCTCATTAAACGGCTGTGCAGATCATGAGCCTGGTTAAACACCAAGTACACACCAGTGTGAAGCAGAATCTGAAGTCATTTGTTCTAATCATTTGTTATGATGCCAGTGGTTGGAAATTTAATACGACACAGTGCAACTTCCTGTTTCATATATGTGTCATGGCTGATGCGCCTGTTTGCATGGGTGCATGAGCATTCTTGTCAGCAGGGGCTATTTTTCAGCTTCCTCCTTCTGCGGTGAAGTAGCCATATTTTGGCTCCCTCATACTGACAGCTTGTGGAAAGGCACATTGTAATAAAGCAATTTCCTGTATGCAAATATCCTGTTTACACATTCCTGCTCTAGTCATTGTCACTTGACAGATTGCTTGAATATGAGGAAAGCGGCTATATGGTGAAAAATGAGAGTAGCGAGACTTCAAAATAGAAATCTATTGCACCTCCTCACAGCTGAAAAAATGTTGGAAACTGATGTGACGGGGAAGATCTAGAGTTTCACTTGACCACACAGATACAGATTATAAAGAGCCAGTATTCACAGCAGCTCTACAGTGGCCTGCTGATAGACGAGGCAATGCCAGAGCTCCTCCTTGATGTAACGAGAAAGAATGGTAGAAAGTGGAGGAATAAGGTAATCGCCAAGGAGACAGGGAAAGGCATAAATGAGAGTAAGTGAGGAGAGGAGGAAAGAATAGGGAAGGTAGATGTAACAGAAGGCTATTGAAAGCGAGAATGCTGCAGGGGGAGAGAATGATCTCAAGCCTCTGTGTGTGGCATTCAGTGTTGCCGCAAGATCTACACGACTGTCTTTCCCTAGCAGTGAGGATGATGGGATGTTCTGAAAGTGCTCAGGCACACCTGCAAAGCTAATTCACAGCCTCTGATTCACTACTGCCATTCTACGCAGGCTAAATGCAAGTCTTTTCCCACTATGGGGTTATACATTACCTAGACGGTGCAATCAAACCAATCAGCATTCCTTTCTTTAAGCACACCTTTCCATTGCTGCTGGAACACTTTTATGTAGGGGAGCCTTGCTAGATTAGACATATGAATTCACTTCCTTCCATTAGTGTCTAGTCTTCTTTCATGGCATACATAATTTTATCTTTCAGTTCTTTTTACTCAACTTAAAAGAGCTTTTGTTTTCACCTGGAATGGTAACTGCTTTGATCCTTCTCATGAGGTGAAAAGATTAGAACAGGTTTAGGTGGGAATAGTGTAAAGGTGTCTTCCTCACTTCAGACACTGACCCTGAGTGGGAAAGTCGCACTTGGTATAGAAAGGATTTAATATCCTCTCCAGCCCACATGTATTCGTAGAGAAGTGATGAAGGTGGCCCTGACCTCATGGGGTTGAAGGATATATGATTGGAGAGATACTGATGAGAGAAGTACTTTACTTGCATTATGGTTTGTGCCTTGGTAGACTTCTGGACCAGCACAACATTTAACCAATGACTCCAGCCTCCGTTATTAGCAACGCATTGCATCTTGGTTAAGTCTTATGGTTCTTCCAATTGCCTTTGTGACAAATGCTTGCACACACTCAGAGCCACTCACTTTGTTTCGTCCCTATCCCCCAGTTATGGAAAGATACGGAGCATTTACCCACTGACTACGCTTTTATATGGCGAGACTGATAACTGGAGAACAACAGCTCCAGATTCTCATCTCAACACACTAATATGATGAGACGGGTGCTGGGTGCAAGGGGGCAGGCAGGCATAATTAAGGTCTGTCCTCAGAATGTAATCTTTCAGGGAAGAGCCTGGGTGGAGGGGAGGGAGAGATGACGGGAGTGCAGGGAGAACAAAACACTCTCCATCTGGGAACTGTGAGATGAAGGCATGAGAGCCGGTATTCCGTTGGGGAGGTGAAGAGCGAAAAGTGAGGTAAATGGGAGGTAATGCTAGGCTGGTGAAGCCAGCCAGCCTCTTTTCAGCTCCCCAGCTATTCAGCTCAATCCTCGGTGGAGCCCCATCAGAGCTGGTGACTGCTCCTGGTCCACGAAAAAAGATGATGGCATGAAAGGGGGGAGGGAATCGAGAGAGGGACAGAAAAGAGAGTGGGAATAGAAGATAATGGATGTTTGTTTATTTCACACATAGAATCGAAAGGCAGTAGCCAGGGACGATTGGTTGCTATGCATATTTGCATCCTAGAATTTTTTGTAGTTCCTGTAGGAAACATTCACATCATTATTACCGTCAATCAAATGTGACATTTAAGTCTCATCAGAATATCAGAAAGTATGTGAAATATCATCTTTGAGAGACAGTGACAGGAAGACTAACTATTCTAATCCTATTAAAGCAATACGTAGAGAACCTGACACTTGTATTTATAACTGTCAGCATAAATTCTCACTACATCGCATTTGAAAGTGTCACCCACGCCTGACGGGTCCTCATACGACTGCTTCCAGGAACAAGACATCTCTTACTACATATTGTTAAACTGACAGCTCTGTACAGATGGACATTTCCAGAAATGGTGAAACATACTATCAAAATCTTAGAGGCATCATGTTAAACATGAATCAGTTGATGAATCAGTTCAACTCATTACAACAACAGATAAGAGGAAATGTAATGAATAGAATTAACAAAGGAAATGAACACACGTACCTTGAAAAATGACTGACATTTTCTTCTTGTAGATGGCAAAATCAGTCTCAAGGAAGACACAGAAAATGACCCGATTGATCTGCACAGAAGAAGTAAAACACCTACATAAGCAACTAGTCAGCATGTTCACTGCAAAAAGCTTTATTTTCTGAATTTTCTGGAAGGAAAAATAAGTGGGCAGATGTAGTTAACAATATAATACATGGTATGCGTCAGCCAGATACACTCATTTCCAAACTGATTAGCTCACTTTCAATGACAAACACTCAAAAAATGCAAGCTTATGTAACTTTAAAAGAGACCCAATAATAGGAGTAATATAGCACACTCCATCAGAAGAAACTTAAATAAATGAGTGTACTGGATTATATTTGCCATGCAAAATCAGGTGCTAAAAAAATAAATAATAAGCATCAAACAGATTTGACATTCAAACCCCAAACAAATACCAAACAAAGGAAATTAGTGAGACTGAAAAGGTTAAATCCAAAATCAGAAATAGAGGTACTTTCTGTTTCAATGTCATAAATATAACACAGACAATAAAACTAAAATGGAGCTTTTCTACAACACTGCCAAATATTATTCATTTTTCAACACAGAAAGAAGAACAAGTTAATAAATTGAGAAGTCTTGGTATTAACACAACCCGAAGTCAGTCTGCACATTACAAAATAAAGCCTATATGAAATTCAGTGTGGGTTAAATCTGTAATAGTTCACTCTGAGTAAATATTATAGAGTTGGTGTGATATGTTTTGGGACAACCTTTTTAAGGAGGCAGAAGTTGACCATAAAATTAGCCCATAAAGTTTACTCTTAATGCAGCACAGTGAAGCTGCTACTTGCTGCTTCGCTAAGCGGCTAAACAGACTCATTTTCCGGCTTTTTGTTACACTTCCCTTCAGCCTTATGAAGGAGTTAAAAATCAAAACAAAAACAAACAGAAACAGAGATGATGAATCAAAGCAACAATAGTGCAACACCAATACCTCACTGACTTAAATGATTTGACAAGGAGATCATAATCACAAATGATTTAATATTACCATCAATACTATATTGGAGTTATTTTACTCATTTACTCTTGTTAAACTTAATTACCATTTAGTGTTTACACCCTCTGGAAAATAAAAACACTTGCATGCTAAATTGAAAACTTGAATTATTTGGACATTAAAGCACAGACCATCAAATTCTGCAGTTGCCTAGCTATATGGTAGATAATCAAAGATGCAAATTGCATGCAAATGTGAAACAAATTTCTCTAAAAATACAGATTCCGAAAGCTCTTTTATAATTCAGACTTTAAACAAGAGTCCTCCCCACCCCCATCCCCCCAAAAAGTCACTGATATAGTATAATGCTATCCACTCGTCCTATACATTTCTATATTGTGATAAAGTGGCTAAAAGGAGTCGTATAAGGAACACTTATAAAATAGCAGAGAAAGAGGTCACCTCTTTCACTTTCACACACCTCCCCAGAATGTGCAGGCATCAGCCGCCGATATGCATTACACACCACAGCAGATAATCACTTGACTGAATGATGGCAGTTTTGCACAAAGGCCATAACTGTAACCATCTGCCAGCCATCCTCCTCCGTGCAGGATAGTAATATTCTGAAGGAATAAAGAGAGCTAACAGACCCATTTCTGACCCTGACACAAGGGTCCAATTCAAAGAGGCGCCCTTCTGCTGCTCATACAGACATACATCTATTAATAGTTTATGATCAGTGCTTTGGAGTAAATGTTAGAAGCTGCATTCAGGACGGTAACATTTTATTTTGCTGGATGTCTTGGGAAGCTTTGTTCATAATATGTAGGCTCACTCTCTCAACCCTTCAACCCCAATAGAAAATGAAAGGAAGCTTTAAGTGTCCTTTGAAGGCATGGGCTCACTGACAAACAGGTAAAAGTGATAGTAGAGCTTCAAGATGGAGCATACCACTGAGTGCTGGAAGGCCACAGGACAGCAGATTGTCATAAATTTATCTCATACTTTTGTGGCACGCCAATCTAAAACTGTTTGTAGACTGTGAAACAGGATGAATTATGAAATCCTGCTTTGCATGACACAGAACGGCCAGCATGTGCACATCTGCACACACATTTCCCAATGATGCCCAAAAATATTTTCCGATAGTGTAGCTGATGTGATGAAGTAAGAGAAAACACTACTCTCAGTTGAGTGACAGCTTGTGCAAAGACAGAAAAAAACTCCACTTTTTAGTATCCACGTCATGTATACTCTCACTGGTTCTTTTCACCCTTTATGCTCCCTGTAACAACATGTCCACATTCTGTGCACAAGGCACAGGCCAGCTCTTTTATTTCACAGATCAGAAACACATTGTATGGACTTTGACAGACATCAGCAAGCAAGCCTGAGATTCTAAAAGAAACCAGAAACGTGGGCGTAGAACGTTGACATTTTGTTTATTTTCAAACAAACAGTGGCCAAGAATTCATAAGAAAAATAGAGGAAAAATTACTCAAACAGAGCGGAGAAGGTGATCTGTGATCTTTTCTTTTTTGGAAAGTATAAATTGTACCAGATTGTACTTCAAAACACTCTTTCAAAGTCACCCGAAAGGCAGCTGATCTCCTCACCTGTATACACACCTGCTGTACCATGAAGACAGATTAATCTAAACACAAGTCACATAGACAAGATATTATGGAACATTTACACTTTGAAATACAAATCACCATCTTTAATACCTGCTATTATAAGAATGACGGCTTGGAGGATTACACAAAAAAAGCCATAAAAGATTAGCCATAGAAAGAAAGACATACTCGGGGGCAGTTAGAATGAAATCAAGTACGATTTAAATGAGCTCTGCAGAGCAGAAAATGTTACTAAATACCTCATTTTAGATCTTTGATCCTGGCATGGAGGTCCAATATTTGGTCTCAGTCTGTGTGGTGTGTGTATGTGGAGTGTGCACCCTGCAGTCGCCAAGGTTGAAAAAGTTAATGGAAGACTAATTAGAAAGCTGGGACCACCGCATGCTAACCTGCCCAGTCATTATTCATCCCTGATTGGAGGGGCTTTGTCAAAGTGTGAGCACAAAATGATTGGATCCCTTGGTTGCATACAGGAGGATGGCTGTATTGACAGGAACGTGCTCTGCACAGTAAGGTACAAGTCTGTGTAATTGGCTTGACCTGTCGTACTTTAAGCTGTATTTGGTGGAGATCCAGCCAACCTAGGAAAAGCAAAAGATAGATCAAGAGGCTTTTGATAAACTGTTGAGCATGGAAAGTTTAAAATTAGTTATTTAGATATGGGGCACAAGCTCATGTTTTCTGAATTTGAGAAGAGAATATGTATTTCTTTAATTAACAAGAAATCAAAGTGAAATACTTCCAACTTATTTCACAGCTGATGAGAAAACTTGAGATGAACTTGAGTCACTGAGCTCAGTTTCATAAGTGTAATTAATGCATACAGTATTATGTTTTCTATTGCACCATGAAAGACATTAATTCACGGCATCGACATTAGTTGCCAACACTTTTGGTCTACTGTCCAACTGATCCAAAACCGATGGCTCTTGCTTGTGACTGAGCTCTGAATATACAGTACAGACCAAAAGTTTGGACACACCTTTTCATTCAATGTGTTTTCTTTATTTTCACGACTATTTACA
>JAPMNP010653124.1:0-10785 GCA_029874935.1 Atherina boyeri | reverse complement strand
GGCAAGTTTATTTGTATAGCAAAATTCATGTTACAAAACAATTCAAAGTGCTTTACATAAAACATTAAAAGCATTATAATGGGGTGCAAAAGATGCATTAAAAAGTAAAAGAATAAAACGCATAATTTAAAATTAAAAACAAAAATTCAGAAGAAAAAAAAAACAAAAAAACATAGAAGAGTACATACTGGACATTTTCATTCAGCAGTTTTTCTTCTGAAAAATCAATGTTCGACACTGAAAAATGTTTCAATACTCGGTACTACCGAAGCATTTCGGCCGGTGCCACAAAAGAACCGAAGTCCGGTGCCCAGCCCTAAATTTAACAAAAACCAAACCAAAACCCATTAAACCATTAGTCTTAATAATTAATTTTTCTTTTAAAAGAAGTCTTATTTCTATACTCAAGCTTTACCTTAGCTAGATAGCTACCAGAACATTTTATGAGATAGACTCCAACATGTTGAGGGTATAATATGTCGAGTCAATGAGAAATTACAGTTATTGGACTACTAGTGGACCTTGTCGGGTCTTTGGAATAAAGCGGCCTCGTCAGACAGCGGAACTGGGCCGATCCAGCACCAAGCAGTCACTAAAGAGTCTATTTTTTTTCTTCTTTCTTTGAAAGGTGGTCATATGCAGATATCTACAAACATTGTACTGAACTGTAATAATAATACTGGCTGCGTACATGCTTTTGAAGTGAGATTATGCAGTTTGCCTCCCCATATGGAGCTGCCCTGCCCCAGAAAAACAATGTGAAAAGGCCAGTGCATATGCGCAGTTTGGTAAACAACCTCCTAATTAGACTCATTGATTACACCTGGCTCAATCACCCATGAGATAACTGTGCCTGGGAGGAGCATCCAAAATTATGTCAATCTAAGCCTTTGATACTGTACATTGTGGAATAAAGTATTATCTAAAAGAAACTTGTGTCATGTCTAGATTATTTTGATGGAGAAACAGACACATGCACCAAATATTTATTTGATCATAAAACATTCATGCTTTCAATAATTCATTGAAAAGAGGTGAGTACTGTAGCATGTTTTAATGCTGAACTGCATAACCTCTAGTTCTACTGTATACCCCAGTTGGAAAACAAAGAAAAAAGAAAAAGTAACCACAACCATGTCCAAAAGAAACGCTCAGTTTCAGGCATTCGGGCTACACAAATGGTGAAGGCTTTTCTGTAACAAAGCAATATTCCTCCAGGATGCACCTGCCTGCATCGCTGGGTGTTTTGAAATCTTGCTGCACAGCAGTGCAATGAGGTCCTTCATCACCCATGAGGGTTGTAGAGTGTCAAGGGAATCGGAGGTAATAGTAATTAGTAGCACAGACAATGGTAGATGAATACGCACAAACACACACAGATAATCTTTACCACTCTGAAAGCATCCGTATGGACTAAGGGATAAGCCGTTTAAAATTGTTTGAAAAGACATGAATCCATTTTACACAGCTTGCACAGTGTAGTGTTGACCTTTGTAGCTTGAACCTGCTGATATATGTTTTCCCAGGTATACATGATGATGTGATGCTTGTTTATATATTTGGATATTCATGTACATAGCTGGATCAAATGATCATATTTTCTATTGAGGCTAATTAATCCCATTTTCCCGTGGAAAAAGGGCAGCTATAGCTCTATTATGCACTGCTCTTCAATTATCTAATTAGTTCAGCCTCAGAAATGTGTGAACTCAAATGTTTTCACAATCATTTATGCCCTAGCTCATCCATTTCCATAAAACCACAAGCGTGTGCATGTGTGCCATGAAGTTTACAATACTCAGATAATCGGGCCTTTATAATTGGATACTAGTGATAGGTAGTTTGCTGCCCTGATGTTAGCATAGTTTGGAGTGTGTCACAGCAGGAAGCAATTGCCAACATGAAACGTGACTCTTATTCAGGCCGATGAGTCCCTTCAGGAAAAACACAACTTTGTTTTTCTCTCTTAGTCTGTTTTGGTAAAGCTAATATGGCTGCTATCAAAAATTCTCTGTGATATTCAGAGAGGAGCTGGGCCACCAGAATTTCCACAGGGCTATATTTTCAATTTATGTATGGTTCTAGCTTTGCACATTTATGGTACTTGTATACTCACTCCAAAGTACAGAAGATATATAAATATGCGATAACTGCTTGCACAGTTGATCTCTGCTTTGGAAACCAATATACACCATTGTTAGGTTGAAAATGAGGCACGATGTTGCGGTTTCAATTTTAAATCATCCAAACACAGCTTCGAAAGGGGCAGACATGTCAAACAAAAGACAAGTTTCAATTAAGGGAGGTGTGAGCAAACAAAAACACATATGAAAAAGGTATTTCTCCTTTGTGGCTCTATAATTGCTTATTTTTTTCTCCAAGGGAGATAAAAAGGAGACATTAAAAGCTCAAGCCGGGTTTTGCAAGGCGTGTCATTTAAGTCTCAAGTATGACTCCTGTTGCTAATGTTATGTCTCACCCTATTTCTCCAAGTGAATTTTAGGAGAAATATATGAGAGCAGGTAAAAACACAAGAATAAAATAAAAATCCAATTTTTAGCTCCTGAGCTTCAGAAGAGAAAAAGATTAGCAGTAAAATTTTCCTGAGGGTGTCTACAAGTTTAAGCCACATCTGCATTATGACACTGCTTCATCTCTCTGTACTTATCTGCCCTGAGTGCTTTCTTGTCCTCTCTGCAATCTCATAATGAAGGTTAAATTAGCCATGGTATATACCATCCGAGCATGCAGCTGCTGTCGGTCTAGCCCCAAACCTATTCGATCATGTAATTGAATATCAAGTCTTCTGGGGCCCAATTCATACCTGACTAGCCATTTGCACGCACACCATGATGTACACAGGTAAAACAGCGTTAGTGTGTAAATGCAGATGCATTTTAAACAACTCTGTGGTTCTCTTATCCACGCCAGCTTATTGTTACTTTGCAGGCCATTCGAATCAGACATCCAAAATTTACATTCTGCTTGATAAGCCAGCTAACTATGATTGGAAGCAAGGAGCAGAGCCTAAAAATATCTGAAATAAATGGACAGAATCTTTTATTCTGAAGTCTGAAGAGCATCTGAAGTCTAATGTGAAAAAGAAAATCTGAAAATAAAAACCACAGGCATAACTTTGTCACTTTGTTTAGGCATGGTCTGACATTTTTGATTAATGCACACATTTTTTTTTATGTTTTTAGGGGAAAAATACATAATTTTCCCAGCTCAGAGTCATTTGCCATTCATTCATTCATTCATTCATTCATGATTACTTATACGTATCTAATTATATGTAGACTATATCTAGCCTATATATTTCTGTTTGTGTGGACTGTGGAAGTGCATGTCCTGTGTGTGTACAGTATGTCTGTGTATGTGTTAAGCCTTGTGTTTGTCACTAAGTGTGAATATATGAATGTATCTAAACTGTAGTCTAAGATCATTCCTTTTTGATGCTTTCCTGTTTCATCTGTTTTCAGATGAAACGATGAATGATCGCTAGCAAAATCTAAAAACAATCGCCAAAAAAAGGGGTGGGGTGGTCTCCTAAAGACCAAGCACCATACCTGGTTGCTCACTGATCCTATTAACTGTAAGTAGCGATGGGTGAAAAGCAGAAAACTAAGTTGGATATTCAGTTGTCAGTATATATCAGGGTCCCCCCTCCCGATATGTACTGACAGATATTGATTTCTTCTTGTGACAACATCCCATTACTTCCCACAGGTGCTCTGTTGTATTGAGATCTGGTGACTGGAGGCCATTGAAGTATAGTGTACTTATTGACATGTTCAAAGAACCAGTTTAAGATGTTTTAAGCTTTGTGACATGGAGCCATATCTTGTTGGAGGTGCCTATCAGAAGATGGGTACAAAGGGATGAACATGTTCAGCAACAATGCTCAGGTAGGCGGGATCATTTGAATGCAGTTTGTCCTAAGGGAACCAAAGTGTTCCAAAACAATATTACCTCACCATTACAGCAAGACCACACTTAACTGTTGATACAAGGCAGGGTGGATCCATGGTTTTATGTTGTTTACATAAAATTCCGACCCTACCATCTATGGAAATGTTGCAGTTGAAATTAAGACATTGTGAGACATGGGAATGTTTTTCCTATCACCTAATGTTAAATTTTTTCTGAGCTTGTGTGAATTGTAGCCTTGGTTTCTTGTTCTTAGCTGACAGGAGCAGCAACCAGTGTGGGACCCTGATGCAGTAGTATCTGCATCAAGGTTTGATGTGTTGTGTAATCAGAAACGGTATTCTGCATTCCTTGGTTGTTACCAGCGGTTATCTTGCTTTTCTATCATCTCAAACCAGTCCATCCATTTTTCTGTGACCCATTTATATTAACAGGGCATTTTCGTCCAGAGGTTTATCACTTACAGGATATTTTCTCTTTTTCTGACCATTCTCTTTAACCCTGGAGATAGCTGTGCATGGAAATTAGAGGTGTTTTCAAATACCCAGAGTAGCCCGGCTGGCACCAACAACCATGCTACCTTCATAGTCACTTAAATCCCATTTCTTCCCCATTCTCAGTTAGAATTTCAGCAAGTCACATAAATGCAGCATGGAGTTTCTGCTGTGTGATTGGCTGATTAGCTATTTGTGTGAACAAGTAATTGAACCAGAGTATCAAATAAAGTGACCACTAAGAATTGTCAGCTGTAATCCAAAAATGCCATGATCCATTGGTCAACATTGAACACAGATGTGGCCGTGATAAATAACAGCAACATCAAGAAGTTAAGCATAAGAAACAACAAAAATAGCATGGGTTGAAAGAGGAAGTGAAAAGATGATGAAAGTAAAGGCAACAGAGATACCAATGGTAATCAGAGCACTGGGATTATGACCCCTAAACTATGAATGCATGTATCTCTGTCTTTACATCTGCAGTTGTGCTGCTGTATTTCAAAGCTTCTTTCATTTCATGACATATTTTAATGGATGTGGAGCATGTGGCAAATTTTAAATGTCAAACTTACAGCTATATCTGCTCAGGAAATAATGTTTCTGTGTGCAGAAGAAGTAGTTTCCAGGCACATTTGCAATTACAACATATGCATTTAATTTTTTAAAAAAATGTCACAAATATATCTTACATTACTCTACCTTTATTTGCATTAGTTATTAAAACTAACAAGTCTGTAGGATCATAAATGCCAAACTGTACTGTATGTAGCTCTGATGTCCTCTCATTCTGCAACTTTTTGGCCTTTGCTTTAACACAGACCTTTAAAGTCTATAATGCCACAAACTGCAAATATTTAACCATTTACTGGTGATTCTTTTTTATAGTTAAGGAAACAAGTGCATCTTGTGTTCCCCAAATCCATCCAGGCCACAATAATGCTGCATGCTGCCCCCTATAATCAGCTCTCAGTAATGCAGTCTGTGCAGCCAGCTGTGGTGTAATTAATTTCTCATTAGTGTAGGCAATAATCTCCCAATCTTGCTTGCCCAGACCCTCTCTCCCTCTCTCACTGCATATGTCCTCCCCCTCCCCACACTGTTAATGCCACCAATGCCCTGCTGGAGGGAAGTATTTACATGCATGAAAAAAAGAGAGCAAACAAACAACAATTAGCTTCCTGTTGACATGGAGAATGGTAGACCCATCTCCTGCAAATTACCCCTAACTGAGCCATGGGCAACTGAGATTTTCAGTTTAGGTGTTTTTAATTAACTGTTTACGGTAAAGCTAATCAAGCAGCCACAGATGCACAAAAACACTCATGCACAAAAAAACAACACATCCATAAAAATTCAGATGAAACAATAGCTATGGTTACATTTAGTCACTTTGAAGCCATTTAAGGATTTGCCTTTTTTTGGCACTTCATCTCAGGTGGCTGCAGTCCTGGAAGCGTTTAAGTTACTAAAATTATGATATTGGCAAGAATATCTAATCAAATGCATTTAGATATGCTGTGTAAAATTAGAATGTGATGAAACAGAATCACAATTTGGCACAAATAAGAGGTGCCATTATTTTTTTTCTTGCAATTAGGTATTTTGCCAGTACATTTAACTCCAGCACATCATTGTGTGCGTAAGAGCATGAAATTCAGCTCATCCCATGTTCTATGAGCTAATGTGCCTCTTGCTCTCTCCCTGAACATCATCCATCTTCTGAATATTTCATCTCTTTCTCACTCTCCTGGCTTTCCGTCTCGCCTTTCCCTCATCCTTACTGGTGTGAGCCATTCAGTCCCATGCTCAAATTGCAGTAATGTGTCAGATAAAAGTTGGACTTTGATCACCCTTTGACTTTGAGCATAGCTCTGCTCTTCACTTCTCATCTCAGAGATTTTCCAGTTTTCCAGACTCTAGCACAGACCGATTTCAGATCAGCTCAGAGGGTTTTTATTAAGACTTGTTTATATGCATTGCTGGAAGTTGAAAACTTTATGCTTTGTGTTGAATATTAAATAGTACCCCAATGATCAAGTCATAATACACACTTTGACCTCCTATAAGGAGCATTTGTACAGCAACATGTTTTAACTCTGGTTGTCAGAAAGACTTTGGTTCTTTGATTATAATATTGATCATTTTCAAGTTTTTTAACAATAGAAATGTGAAATGCAAAACTTGAAGAATATCTTCATATTTTGACTAGAACATGGGGGCGTATTTGAACTCACAGGGAGCCACCAAACTGCTCAGACAACAATTTGATGGAATTTGTGAGACGCATGCTCCATACACAAAGACTCCACCTACTGTAGCGCTCATCGCATTGTAAAGTTGTGACTGATTGGTGTATAAAGTATAGGTGGAGTGGAAAGTCTTCCACCCAGCCAAGTGGTCTATGATAAATAATACACTTAAATTAGAATGCCATCAGCCCTTACAACACAGAGAAAACTAAATAATTCAAGACTTCTTACCATGAATCATTAATCGATTTAATGCAGAACCACAACCTATTACATAATGGAACCTTTGATATTACAGGGAGACACTTTCCATCACTATATGCTCTCCCAAATTAGGTAAACAACACTGAGGCTTATTAAAGGACACATCCATTACGGAGCCAAAGAGCTAAGCTGAAATCAATTATGTTTGTTTCTTCTTCAGACTCTTTCGATGCCTGAGCACATATCAAGATCATATATTGCATGAAAACGAAGAAGAATTTATCCTGTAAAAGTGTTCACAGACTAAATTCAGTGTAGCAGAACTGCTGCTACAATTCAAGCTCAGATTTAAGAAGAGAAATTCACTTCATTGGTATGAATACTGTAACTTCGGAAAAGATGAATGATGCAACTGCAGAGCCCTTGCACACACAGCCATGTTGAATACATTAAGCTGAGAATGTATTTTTTTTTTTTTTGGTTTGTGTGTTTTTATGAGGATTTCTATATGTGCATTCACAAGCTAGACTTGCCTGTGTTAAGAGGGACTTATCCAGTACTCCAGCTCACTGAAACCTGATGGTACGGTATGGTATAGGTTTATTTGAACAGGGATAATGGACAACGACACATTAACCAAGACAAAGTCAGAAATTATGTTTGGTGCCAGGTTATAGCATGAATGCTAATTTACACCCGTTAGTCCTTGGACAGATAGATGATGATGACAAACTTGTTTGAAGGGGTTTTAAAGCATTAATGACTCACATTATGAATATAACAGGGTTTTATTACAGTTATTCTCAATATTTTGTCTGTTCCACAATGTTATTACTCTCCCCTGAGACTTCCATTACAATTAAATGTATCAGGCTGAAGATGCAAATTAGACAATGGCATCATTTAGGGCGTTTTACCATGGGACCTCAAATCCGTATTCGGGTACTGTATTTGCTCAAAATCCACTTATTTCGTACCATGTGAACACAATGTGGACCGTGCCAGGATACGGCCAGAGAAACCTTCCTTGGAGGTCGTATCGGAGTCCGGGTATGAGTGGATGCGGATCATGTGAACACAAACCGTACTCTGGCCGTACTCGAGACCAGACGCGGGCTCCAGACGGAGGTGACGACACCGCAGACGTGCGTCGCCACGCGACCATAAACAGGCCAAAACAACGCCGCATCTTTGCTCTACAGGCTCGAATTCATGCCCGGATAACTCGCTGGATGAGCCGGGCATCGTTTTCAACATCTTTATTCGAACGGACCATCATGTTGGGTAACAACACTCATCTTGCCTCTATTGTTGCTAACGAGTTCTTCGTTTGTTGTCATTCTAGGCCGTCACTCGTTTTATGACGCCCTTAGTGATTTATAGGACTGCTAACGTTCCTACCCTCATCTATGTTCATGAGCTGCAGGTAGTGACCGAAAGAACGAGATTGCGAGTACAAGCGGCCGAAATGAGTTTCCTCCGCAGAGATAGGGTGAGAAGCTCGGTCATCTGGGAGTAGAATCGCTGCTCCTCCACATCGAGAGGAGCCAGAAGAGGTGGCTCGGGTATCTGGTCAGGATGCCCCCATGATGCCTCCCTGGGGAAGTTTTCCGGGCACGTCCCACTGGGAGGAGACCCCGGGGACGGCCCAGGACAGGCCGGAGGGACTATGTCTCTCGGCTGGCCTGGGAGCACCTCGGATCCCCTCAGATGAGCTGCAGATGTGGCCGGGGAGAGGGAAGTCTGGGTTTCCTACTTAGGCTGCTGCCACCGCGACCCGACCTCAGATAAGCGACAGAAAATGAATGGATGGATGGATGGATGACCGCCAATAGGAGTTGGCAACAGTGACCGTAGTTATGTCTTTGGTCAGAACATCAGCAGCAAAGAAAGGAGACATGGACATCAGGAGTATCTGACAAAAGTTTAAGTCACAAAGAAATTGTTCTCCAACTGCCATTGTGTCATTGATGATGGTGATGAGCTAAAACTTGTTTCCTTAGCTTGTATCAGAGTGTTATTTTGCATGAAAAAAGGACTCTAATAATTTTTGTGTTTTTATTATTATAATGAAATAATAATGATGTAAAATAAACATATACCATAAACTCTATACAACTGCAATTTATCTACGGAAGCCGAGAGCAGCCGTTTTTGACTGCTAATCTTTTTTTAATTGTTTTCTCGAGAAAACAAGATATTCATCTCATTATCATGAAATGGAGTTATGCGATCGCAGCTCCTCTCGGCTTCTGTAAATGACGAATGTTCCTCAATCTGAAATTTTTAGCTTGAGTTTGTTTTTGGCAAGATTAAACACTGGTTCATCCCCTCGTTTTATTATGAGCTACTAAGACATTTAATATGAATCCAGTATCATGTGAACAAACACATTTTGTTTTCTCGAGATGATTATCTCGTTATCTCGAGATAAAGAAATAAATGATCTTGTTTTTCTGAGAAAACAACATTGTTTTCTTGAGATGACGCGATAAACACATGCTGTTTTCTTGAGATAAGCCTGATCACATATAGATTTTCTTCATCAAAATTATCACCACATAGGCAATGATGTACTTTGTAAGAATGGTTTAGCAGTGTTTGCAATTCCATCTGTTAATGGGCACATTTTTGTTCAAGGTTTCATTAAGCTGATGAATTTAGGTCGATTTCTTGTTCTGTGTAGTTAAAGTCCATTTCTGTGGTGTTAATGATGGCTCTGTGGTGTAAACATCTTTCTTGTTTGGACAACACTGATGTGAAAAACAAATGTCAACTGATGTCTTTAACTTTAAAGAATCTTAAATTATTAAGTGAAATAATCCCGTGTTTAGACAAAAAACTGAAACAAAACATTTTATTCTTCATACACCGCATCTTTCCAAATGGTGGACTACCTGACGCCAGTAAGACAACACCACAACTTGGAAAGACTGCCTGGAAACTTTATAAGTAGCTTGTCTGCTGCATGAAATGAGAAGAAACAAATCATTGTGCTCTATTCTGATAATGCTAAGCAGAATTTCTTCCTCAGCTCACTCCTGACCCCCAGAAACACTTTGTGTTGACCAGAGCTGAATTCAGCATCTACAATCAGAGTATATTCTGCTGAATAGTGAATCTTACAGCAAATTGTTTCAACTGCTGCATTTGATGTGAGTTTGCAGGTATTGGAAAACACAGCGTTCCACCTGGAGCTGATCTCAAAGGTCTTTTCTCACAATAAGCTGCGGCTCTGTGCTGCTGTCTGGTGGTTAATGGAACAAATAAATGATGCATTAAAAAAGTTGGTGAAAAAGAGACGGCTAGAGAGAGAGAAAGAGAGAAAGTTGGGCTTAAAGAACAGACAAAGAAGGACAGCAGTTGAGGGTGGTCTCCGGCATACTTGATCAGTGTAGGTCAAAACTCAGCTCAGGGTGAGAGAATGGCATGAAGGGTAGTTGATCGATTGTGGCTTTATCTCCAGGAATAAGAAAGAAAGGAGTCCTGTGACCACAGATCCTGCAATGAGACTAGAGTGCAGAGCTGCTATAATAATACAGACTCTCAAATAGAAAGAAGATAAATTGATTTAAAAAGGCCAAGGTGCCCTGAACTTAATCCTCAAACTTATAACGTTTTTTTTATACCAGTGTAAGCAGTACACAGTCCAGATAGAGCCCTGGAGCAATGTTTTATTCTTATCCAATACTTTACTGTTCCAGCAGTTTCACCATAGCAAACCGTTGGTGTGCAACTTTAAAACCTGAACACTTACGTTTGTGAGAATTTTGTGATCTCCAGGTTGTGGAGGATGAATTTCATTTTATTTTTCATTATCCTTTATATAGTGATCTCAGGAATTCTCTTTTTGAATTGATTCAGTTAAAAAATCCGGATTTATTTTGGAAACATGAAACTGAAAT
>JAPMNP010653123.1:0-10540 GCA_029874935.1 Atherina boyeri | reverse complement strand
AGGGTAGTCGAGGGTGTTGGAAGGCTGGAGCCTATCCCAGCAAATAGCAGTTGATAGGCAGGGTACACCCTGGACAGGTTGCCAGTCCACCACAGAGACCAACTAACACTCACACTAATTCCCAGGGAGAATCAAGAGCAGGGTTAATCAGTTTGGTCCTAGGAGGTCCGCAGTCCAGAGAAAAAAACTCAAATTCAGTGGGAACATAAAGATTGGACTTTGGAGCAATGGAAAGTGGTCATGTGGTGTGATGAGACCAGATTTACCCTGTTCAAGAGTGATGGGAGCATCAAGGTAAGAAGACAGACAGACGTTGGGGATGGACCCATCATACCTTGTGCCTACAGTGCAAGCCTGTGGGGGCAGTCTATGATCTGGGGTTGCTGCAGTTGGACAGGTCGAGGTTCAGCAACATCTTTTTTGGCCAGGCAGTGTATGTGTGTGTTTTTTGCTTTTGTAAAAATAATAATGAAAAAACAAACAACCAACCCACTAAGTAATTTATTTTACTCATTATATTACGGATTATACAGCATTTGCACGGCAAGTAGGCAATAGTGGATTCAGACTTTTTTTCCATAAGTCATCTTCCTTCTTAAGTGTAGCCCCCAAACATGAAATTAAACCTCCCCATTTGGCGGAGAAGCTGCCCTATGGGTTAAAATTACTTCTTTTTGCAGATGACAATTATTAGATAGATAAATAGATCAGTCAAATAAGAAATGTGTTCTCAAGGACAGCAATTTCATTGTACAAATAATGAAGAAAAAAGGAGTAGTAATGTAATCTTTAACATCCCTTCTGTTTTCAGAAACCAGCTCATGGCGTGTGCAGCCCTGTGGCTCTGATCCTGACCCCCACCAGAGAGCTTGCCATTCAAATAGAGAGACAGGCCAAAGAGTTGGTGATGGGGCTCCCCAACATGAGAACTGCACTGCTGGTGGGTGGCATGCCACTTCCGCCACAGCTACATCGTCTCAAGACCAGCATCAAAGTGAAGTAGCTGTTTTTTCTCCTCTGTAAAAGCACTCTCTTGTACATTTTTTGACTGCAGTTTTTCTGGATCATTTTGGTGTTCTTTTTTTTTATTTATTAGATTGTCATAGCTACACCTGGGAGACTCATTGAGATTCTGAAGCAGAAAGCCCTGCAGCTTGACAGAGTGAAGGTTGTGGTGGTTGATGAGGTATTACAAATGCCTAAAGCATACAAAATACAAAGCACCTAAAAAGATTTGTAATGATACATTTTGGGTGATTGACATTTGGATGTATCCATTAATGATAAAAATGCCTTGCCTTCTTCAAAGTTTTCAGCATCCACCCATGGAGCATTACTGAACATTTAAACTTCATTTGTGGTGATAAAAGTGGTAGTTGTGAAGTTATTTCACTTTGGCTTAAATTTGACAAAACAAAAACTATTAACTTGAGTTTTTGTCCCACTGATAATATACCTTAAAATATGTTTTAATATTAAGGGTTTTAATCAAACAAAAAATTGTGAAAAAACTTTATACTTCCTATATATTTGCAATATAGTTATCATTTAAAGAAATTATGAAATATATAAACTCCTGCAACTGAAATCTTGTTGTATCCTCTAGGTTGACACTATGCTGAAAATGGGCTTTCAGCAGCAGGTGTTGGAGGTCCTGGAGCAAGTACCCAAGGAACATCAGACTCTGTTGGCATCAGCCACTATCCCAGCTGGGACAGAGGAGCTTGCTGCTCGGTTGGTCCATGAGCCTGTTCGCATTGCTATTGGTGAGAGGAACCAGCCCTGCTCCAACGTTAGACAGATCCTTCTGTGGGTAGAGGAACCCTCCAAGAAGAAGAAGCTTTTTGAAATTCTCAATGTAAGACGTAGTTTTAACTTTGATTTGGGGAGGTGCAGGGAAAAGGAAACATTTGGTTCTAGTCTCGAAAGGGTGATTTTGGGTGGAGTATTACTGTAAGTTAACTTTTACTGCCAAAATATGCTTTCTTTAAATATTCAGTTTTTGTTCATTGTCCAAATGTTAAATGTGTGGTAACCAGAAAAAAGAATAGTAGCGGCAAAGACACAAAGTTGTATGCCAAATTTTGTAAGTTTATTTATTGTTCCAGCTTGACATGCTCTGGTATGAGATTGCTATTGTTTTAACTACCAATTGTAGGTTTGAGTTCCTCAAGCTCCAGTGACTGGTCTCACCATAACACCATATTTAGACATGTCATTCCTGCAACTCTGGCCCCTATCTGGAGGAAATGGGTGGTCCCAGAGCCATGGCCCCACTAAAGGAATCCCAGCAATGGCTTTCACCATTTAAACAAGGAAAGACAAGGAAAGCCTGCTTGAGTTAACCATGTGAAAAGGTGGCATTAGATTATAGTTTAAGTAACATGACCCTGTCCTATTGGATAAGGTTTAGAGGGCAAGTTACATTCAGCTAACTTGTGGTACTTTTTATTTTAGCCAAGCAAAGGACAGCTACTTCAATTTAGCACAAAACATAAGCTTATTTTCTGAATGGGGAAAAGTAAGTGGGGGATAAAATAAAAATATTTTGTCAGATTCGGAGCAGAAACTGTAGACTAAAACTGGAGATAATCAGCATCATTATCACTTCACCTACTGTGATTTTCAATGGGGAAAAAACAAAACAAAGAAAAAAAACCTAAAGAACCTGCATATATGTGTGAATGTTTCTGACTTTTCAAGGCATGACTAGAGGTAAATTCACTCGGAAGTGAATTGGAAGTACGTTTAGATGAACTGTCACTATTTAGCTGTGGGAGCTGCGGATAGCTGGTTGTTTTAGTTCAAGCAAGTGCGGCCAAACATATGACTGATATTTTTAATATCATCAGATGCTTTTTACTGAAAAGTAAAAGTGTTGCTGACTGAAGAGTCATAACCATCCCCTCCTGAGGGGTTTTTACCTTTTTTTTTTTTTTTTTTAAGTTTGGAAGTCAATCTTTATTATGGTGACATAAACATAATTAATATACATACACTTACAGTTAGTTACTTTGATATCTGCATGAAAAAAATTAATAAAGATCCCACTCTGCTTCTGTTGACTTTCCAGGATAGCAAACTGTACCAGCCTCCAGTGGTGGTGTTTGTAGATTGTAAACTTGGTGCCAATCTGCTTTGCGAGGCGGTCGCCAAGGTGACGGGGCTCACCACCGTGGCAATCCACTCTGACAAGAACCAGTGGGAACGTAACCGCATCCTCAGGGTGAGACCAGTGGCAGACAGAACATGCACACGTGAATGAATAACAGTGCTCCCATGTTTCCTGGGCAAGAGTGTTGCTCCTGAATTAATTGCAGCTTACAAACCACAAACACTCAAAGCTTTGACTCAGCTTAGTGGTTGACTGAATGAGATTATATTGTTAGATTAATGTAGTAGAAAGGTCAATAATTTTCCCACCTTACTTATATACTCCAGATCTGACTATAAAACTAGAGACTGATTTTGCAGTGGGGTGACACCGGAAGCAAAGGCCAGTAGTTCTCAGACTATACCCCATGTTAAAGTCTATTACTGATGATGCTGTTGACATGATTATGTGTGCATACATACAGTAGACAAATTCATGAAGCCAAAACAGCCAGGCTCACTATTTAGACTGTTAATCAAAGCAACGAGAAGGTAGAAATATGGATTAATTTGGGCCATATCCAGTTAAATCAATTAATCCAAATCAACACTATTTTATCAAGAAAGTCATTTGATATGGAGTTATTAAAATTAATTTCATATTGACTAACCCAGGTATATCAGATGAAAATATACTAAATATCTCATTGTATCTTGGCTGGCATCTTGTACCATTAGCAGATAAATAGAAGAGAAATTCTATAGATTGTGTGGAAATATTTTAAAATCTTGCTTTATAAATCACTGTGTATGCCCACTTTTAGCAATCTAAAATATTTTGCTCTTTTTCTTCAGGGTCTTCTGGATGGAGACTTTGAAGTGGTAATCAGTACAGGTGTGCTAGGCAGAGGACTGGACCTTGTCAATGTTAGACTGGTGGTTAACTTTGACATGCCAAACACAATGGATGAATATGTACACCAGGTTAGTCAAGCAATACTACATAAAATGTCATGTATTTAGCAGTCAAAAAACAAAACATGGTCAAATTTGGTAATCTGTTTGTTCTTTATCTTTCTCAAATAGATCAAAGTGTTATTCATCTCCACCGTTTATACCATTGAGTGTTGGCTTATCTTTATTTCTTCTCATTCAGGTGGGCAGAGCAGGAAGGCTGGGACACAGAGGTACAGCCATCACTTTCCTCAACAACAACAACAAACGGCTGTTCCTGGAAGTGGTGAACCGGGTCAAACCCACTGGGTCCATTCTGCCCCCTCAGCTCTTAAACTCCCCCCACCTCCACGAACAGCAGAGGAGGGAAAGACAGAGAGGCAAAATGGGACCTGATGACACAATCGTTACCAAGAACAACCTCCTGGACATCATTAGGAAACATGACCGCCACAAAAAGTAGCTGCAGTGGAGCATTCTATTCACTGAGGCAATGTTAAATGTTTAGATTGTACATTGTTTTACTATTATGGTGAAAATTAATAAATAAATATGTTGTGCAACATTTTGTGCAATTACTGTAAGACAATGTATTTGAAAACATGAATAATAAGCTAAGCCACACATTTAAAAGGGACACTGTAAGAACTACTGCCATTTAAGGTTGAATTCATGTATCAAATAAAAACTAATAATGAACTCTTGCATGTCACCATTTTGAACACATTGCAACAATGGTAGCCGCCATGTATCAAAAAGCCTTGACAACACTGATTAAATCATATCATCCGTTACTGCAGGGAGTCGATTACTATTATCTAAATTATTGGCCCTGTATGCTCAAAACAACAATAACAACAAAACATGCAAGTTCCCTATGGTGTTGATTCTATCCTACAGAAATGGAATTGTGGCTTCAACAAGTCATCCCCATGCTGTGTATTTGTTCTGCTCAGCCACTTGTAACAGACTATGTATAAACTAATCTAAAATTCTTCACTTAGGAGAATGTGTTAGATTATTAGTGGAGGTCAAAATACACCAATGACAACACATTTATAAATGCAGAGTTTGATTTTGGCCAGTAAACAACAGAAAATGTAACACAATGTCCCTTTAAAGTGAGGCCCTTGTGAAAAGCAAATGAATAGTCCAACCTTTTTTAATGAAACAATGTATCTCATAGATTTTATTAAGCCAATGTGAATGTTGTGTTTGTACCAGTGTTCCATTCTACCTTTAGAAGTTTTTGTAAAGGTCCTTCGCAGAGGGAGCCAGAAATTCCGTTTGAAACGATGGTGTAATTTTCTTAACGGCAGAGCGCTAATTTTAGAGTGGAAGATATGAATCAGGCAATTCTTCCACTGTTCCCGCTTCAGTTTGTCCTGGACCTGCATGAGATCACCATTACTACCCCAGCTGTGTTGCCATCTAGTGTCCGTTTGGCTTCCTTGCACTTATGTACAAAGATATGACGTAAACGTTTCCGATATTTAGCCAATCAGCGGCCACTGACGGTGTTCATTTGAAATTGAAGCGGGCGAAGGCGGAAGCGAAGGGAAGACATAAACAAAAGCAGCTCGGTTTTTACTAGTATTTTCCACCAATGGATTTATACACCGTTTTAATTTATATACTTAGACGTATATGCGTCGGTCTTACTTGTTTTTAATCGAGTTTTTATTTAAAAGAAACTGAAGTGCCGACTTGTTGCCAGAGAAGTTAACATCTTTTCAGGGAGTGGATTATCAAGATTCAAATACCATGTCGATATTTAGCGTACAAGCGAGGAAACACACAGCGTATTATGACCTTCTACTGTCAACAGCATCTTCCAGGACACCCGGTAGAGAACGCCCGGCAGGACAAAAGGCAACAGACCTATCTCTGATCAAAAGTGACATATCAAGCGCTGAATCTGCGCGTGAAGACAGATCATCTGATAAAAGCCGTCTGGTAAACAGGAACTATGTCATCTCCACGCTGTCAAAAAGCGGCGGCGGGCAGCAGACTGCTTACCGAAATCGACTCACCCTGCAAAGAAGATCAAGGAGGAAGACCGGGGCTGAAACAGTGGAGAAGACCACGACTGAGAGCAGCCAGAACACCACTTCAGCCCCGGAGAAGAGACTCACTCTGCAGCGCAGGACGAGGACTCCCTCCATGGATAAAAGCGCACGTGTGCAACGTGGAATAAGCGGTGCTGACCATCAAGCAACACCGAAAATCCTCAGTGAGCCAAACGGCAGGACTCCAAGTTTATTCAGGTCCTTGAGTTTAAAAGAAAATGCTTCTAAGAGCAAATTACCTGAAGCGGAAGCTCATGTGGAAATCCAGAGAAAGGTAGGACACATCAAGACGCCATCATCGTCATCCACAAGCAGACAGCTGGAGGATCAGGCCCAAACATTTAAAACGCCCACCAAAAAGACCCCATTCGAGAAAATCTCTGCCAAGAGAGACGTCTTCGAGAAACTGGCTTGTAAAGAAGTTCCAAAGCGGGTGGCTGTCAAATCTGCAAGTCTTGAGAAATCCAAATCACGAGCAATCCCAGGGGAAGTTGCTAAGCCCATGCCAGCTCCTCGGGTTAGCAAGGCCACTGCAGGTGTGCACAGGCCAAACACTGGGGTACAGGAGAGGAAGACCGCGAGCTCAAACCCAAAAAGAGACGTTGCCATGGCATGGTCCTCCGCTGCTGCTTCAGCACCCAGTGATGAACTCCTGTCCTACCTGAGTGAGGCTTTGAAACAGGAGGACTCCTTTAAGATGGAAAACAGTGCAGTGACTGTGGCTGTCCGTGTCCGGCCTTTCAATGCCAGGTGTGTGAACCAGTGGTTAAAGCAGATGTGTGTCTCAATGAATAAAGGACACAGTTAACACCTCAAAGTGTCCTGAGATGCAACAGCTTTTGACCAGTCTAAGCTTGTGAAGAAACACACTTATATTAGTTTGTACCTGAATCAAATTTATTAGCCGAATAACATGTTTATTTTAAGCCATTTAAGTGCTTACATATGGTTAGACATATCAGAAGATACTTTGAAAACACTCAGCGTTTGTCTTTTTATGTAATCTACTCTTTTGTAGGGAAAAGGCAGAGAAGGCATTGCAGGTTATCTTCATGAATGGTCAGGAGACTGTTGTCCAGCATCCCGAGTCCAAACAGAGCTACTCCTTCACATATGACTTCTCTCTCTGCTCTGTGGATAACTGTGACCCCAACTTTGCCAGCCAAAATACAGTGTACCAGACACTGGCCAAACCTCTGCTTTTGAGGGCATTTGAAGGATTTAACACCTGTCTGTTTGCTTATGGTCAAACAGGTTCTGGCAAGTCATACACGTGAGTGTTTTCTTTTGTGTGTGTGTGTGTGTGTGTTTTGCATTTTTATATCAATTAATTTGTTATTTTTTTCTTCATATGCTTTTTTAANGTGTGTGTGTGTGTGTGTGTTTTGCATTTTTATATCAATTATTTTTTAATTTTTTTCTTCATATGCTTTTTTAAATGTCATGCTGCTTTGGAAATTTTAGTCAGTCAGTTTGATTATTTTAAAATGGTGGTTTTGAAGGATGATGGGCTTTGAGGAGGAGGCGGGAGTCATACCACGTTTCTGCCAGGATCTCTTTTTGAAATTGGCCTCTATGGAAAATGAAGAGGTAATTTGTCACACAGATGCCTTCAATCCCTCTTTGATACCATTTTTTTCTCACCCGCTTTGACATGAAAAATGTTTAACCCTGCCATTAGTCATGTGTAAATGAAGTGTCTATGTCTTTGTGTGTGTGCGTGCGCGTGTGTTTGTTTGTTTTGGGATTTCAGGTAAAATGTCATGTTGAGATGAGTTACTTTGAAGTTTACAATGAGAAGATTCATGACCTCCTGGTAACTAGAGATGAGCCAAACCAGAGGAAGATGCCGGTAAGTAGTAGTTTGAGTCAAAATTTAATGCAGCAAATCGCTGCTATTATTATTGTGGTATTCAATTTTTGGGTTTCATATTTCCCACTGTAGCTGAAAGCATCTTATTATTGAAAGAAAGCATTTAATAAAAAAAAGCTTGTTGAGAATTGGGATGTTACATTCTGTGGTGGACAACTTCTTTTACATGTTTGAGAATGTCTTCTCCCAATAGACACATTTGGTCTTCAACATTCTTCAGCAGACACATGTTTTCCTGTTGGTGAATAGTAATGCTAAAACTTACCTGACATGTTTTTCAGCTGAGGGTGAGGGAGCATCCAGTCCATGGCCCTTATGTTGCTGAACTCTCTGCGTAAGAAATCCCTTTCTCTTCATTAAAACCCAGAAAAAGTGTTGTAAGAATTTGCTCACTTCTTTATTCATTTCTTTTCAGGAATGTGGTGAGCTCCTACTGTGACATTCAGGTGGGTTAAACTTTCAGATATGATATTTCCTCTTCCAATTTTTTCTCAGTGCTTTAAAGAAAAGGGTTAAATGAACGAATTACGAAGATCTATGTAAGATGTCACAGGGAGTGAATCGGTCATGATTTGCAGTGTTTGTCTTTTTCAGGGCTGGCTGGAGCTTGGTAACAAACAGAGGGCCACGGCAGCAACAGGAATGAATGACAAGAGCTCCAGATCTCACTCTGTCTTTACACTGGTTATGACACAGACTAAGGTATGACCATTTGACTTTATATATTTACACTATCGTATGTAACGTATCATTCTGGTGTGTGTTTTAGCTAAACATTGATTAATCGTTGTGTGTGTTCAGACTGAGTTTGTGGAAGGAGAGGAACACGATCACAACATCACCAGCAGGATCAACTTGATAGACCTGGCTGGTAGTGAACGCTGTAACTCTGCTCAGACAAGTGGAGACAGACTAAGGGTATAAAGAGAACACACATGAATCTATTGATTTTCTTTGTTTAATGTAATTTTCTCTCTTCGTTAGATTGTGAATGAAATATATTTGTCCTTTGTGGGTTTGTTTTTGTCAATATTTGTATTTTTGGATATCATTCTGCAACTTGAGATCACCAGTGCTTGTTATAAAATGTCAAAACTCAAGCAGGATCTTGAAAATATTCATCAATGAAATAAAATCCATATGATCATTAGTTTGTCCTGACAACTGGTGCTGTGTGCATACAGCATAGAAATGGCTCCATTAGGACTGGCAGTGAAACTATAAGTGTTTTTTATTGGTAAGGAAATGATTATATTCTCATTTACTGGATTAAAAGGATTCTACATGAGGTTTTCCTTCCAGCTTAGCTTCTATGTTAGTAGTTCTACCTACAGCAGTCTATAAAAGAGTCTGAAGGTGCTGTGGATACAGATGAATTTTCACTTTGCGGTCTCAACAGGATACTTATTCCAAAGAGTTAAGGACAGTTTTTCTGTCATTATAGGAAGGGGCTAGCATCAACAAATCCCTGCTAACTCTTGGAAAGGTCATCTCTGCCTTATCAGACCAGGCACTCTCCAGAAAGAAGGTCTTCATACCCTACAGAGAGTCTGTCCTTACATGGTAAGCAAACAGTATTATTGTGCATGTTGTTTTTTTTTTAAAACTTTTTCATAAACACTTTATTAGACCTTTTTATTTCTCCTCATAAATCATCCATAGACAGCCCTACAAACCTCCATTAGTTTTTTTTTTTTTCTTTTGAAAAAAAAATCAAATTTTATTTAAATTTTTTTCCCCAGGCTATTGAAAGAGAGTTTAGGTGGTAACTCGAAGACGGCCATGATTGCTACTGTGAGCCCAGCTGGCAGCAATATGGAGGAGAGCTTGAGCACGCTGCGCTATGCCCAAAAGGCCCGCACAATCATTAATGTGGCTAAAGTCAATGAGGACACCAATGCCAAACTTATCAGAGGTCAGCCATTTCTACTTTGACTTTTTATTATTGGTGGACCTGTGTCTTAGTCCGCATTTTTGTTGTTGTTGTTGTCTGTTGCAGGTTTTAAATCATTATTCTGCATATGGACCATTTGTACACAATACTGGTTGTGAGACATACTTGAATGACATTAACTTTTTACCACCTTTGATTGTAGGTACATTTTGACCAAAAGCACCCAGATTTAATGACACTTTATTTTTATTTTTTTTATCCCAAGAAGATAAAATATTCTTTCTTCCTTGGTATTCTGCCTTTTCACTGAAGTCTATGTTGCAAGGTAGATTAGACAAATGAAGTTTTTTTTTGTTGTTGGTGGTGTGTAAAATATCACCTTGTAGCTGCAATCGGCATGTGGCAGGCACAATATAAAATCTCAGTCTTACACATTTCCATTGGTTGTGGGTGTTTTTATCTGTCTTTTCAATATATTTGCTGTGAAACAGCAGCCCTCATTCATAGCTTTAATTGCCATTTTGAGCAGTGAGCACCCTTCCTTAGTCATTCTAAGATTGTTCTATCACCACAGCTTATAGATTGTACCATCTCATCAGGTGATTTAATGAGTAAGTTTAATTATGTTGTTTGCTAATGGCTATGTTGTCAGTACAA